>VZUI01059038.1:0-14729 GCA_013401135.1 Cettia cetti
GAGCACTGCTCCAACAATTGGATTTATCAGTTCGTGAAGATAGTGATAGAATACATTCCACACCATAACCCAGGACAGTCTGCTTAATAGGGTTACTGAGGTGCACCATCTGGAAAAAAACTAACAAAAGAATGTGGAGTAACTAAGACCAGAAGAGTAAAGTGTTCCAAAATGAAACGTCTGACATTTAAAAGTCTGAATTTCTGTTTTCCCAGTATCAGCCTTCAATGCCTGCATCACTAGCATAAGCTGAAGGACACTGAGGAGTGGCAGCTGGTTAGAGGATGATGGCTTTGATGTTAGGAGAGTGTTGTTTGGATATCTGAATTTCTAGATAGATTATTTTTTCTCTTCCTTCGTTTATTTTGAGTGCTATAAATATTAGCCTCTTTTTAAATGGGCTCCTAATTTCTATCAGGACATATTTCTTAGGTTCTCATTTCATTTGAAACACAATTGGTTCAAATTTTTTCCCCTCATTAATACTCATATTGCTTACAGAGAAGGCATATGCATCAGTCTTTCATGAGTTCAAAGACTTTTTGTCCTTTGTTTTTGGGAAAGACAGGAAAGCTGTCTCCTAAAGCAAGAATATATTTCGGAAGAGATCTTAGAAGACACTTTACCTGCCATGAAGCAACTTCAGTGAAAGGGGAAAAAAAAAAAAAAGAAAAGGAGAAAACCAAAAATCATGAATGCCTAAGGAAAATGTTAAGTGATTCTGATCTCAGAGCTGAACAAATTACTGATTTGATTACTAGATTAAGGAGTTTCTTCAAGGGTCACAATACTTTCCCACAGTTAAGATGTCAGAGGGGTAGAGCAGAGAAGTAAGAGCAAAGAAGCTATTATCACTCTTGCTCTTATTGTGGTGCTAAGCATCATGGCTGAAGTAAGAATTACATAAAACATCAGGATTTCTAGACCAGATGAGTGGGCCATCAAATCTAGTCAAAGATTTCTGGTAGCATGTAAGACCATAACCTCCACATAATGCTTTTACATGTGGTGTTCTATTGACAGGAATTTCCTCTTGATCCCGGCTCCCAATTAATTTATTCTTTTAAACAATAAACTTAACTGTTATGAATTTCAAAGAGCAACCACAGTGTTAATCAGCCTTTATTTTCTTACCTTAAATGTGTTTTGTGTTCATCTGCACTCATGTGTGTACATGCAAAGAGAAGTTGACAAATTCACTGTTCACTTATAATTTTTATTTTCAATTGTAGCTTAAAGGGAATCTTTTTGTTTTCTTTGATGAAAAGAATATGTAGTTATAAGACAACAAGTATTCAAACAAGTTCAAATTATACAATTATTATATAATTCATGCAGGTATAAATACACTGGCTCACAATACCACATCAGCAATACAGCTGTTGGTTTTCATGTTTGAAATAGAGACAGTGGGAATGCATATAAAAAAAAGCAAATGAGTTATTGTTTATCTGGAAAGCCGTTTTCAAAGCTTTGAGCATAGTATAAAACAGCTTTTGCTCTGACATATCTGTATTTTCAAAAGCAGAAGGTATGATTTCTGCCTAAATTTCATTGTCCTCTGGGAAAAAAAAAAGGATAATTTTTATTATAATTTTTATTCCTTTAATTTATGAATGAATATATTGATAAGAAGATCATTCTTGCATTGGAATTATTTTTTTCCAAATCAACGCAAAGACTTTTAATTATGAAAGAGCAAATGTTGCATAAACCACATTCAATGTTTAGAATGCTCTGGTATTGTAAAAGGCTGAAATACAAATCTTCAAAGTACTCAAGGGATGAGTTTCAGTAATGGATCATTTTACTATACCAAAGAACAATTAACTTATTCATTACAAATTTAGAAACATGTCTAATTGTATTCATGAACATATCTAACAGTTATTAATTGAATTTCTCACTTGAGAAAAAAAAACTATTCAAGTATGAGTTGAAGTGTTTTCTTACATATTTATATCTCTCTAAAGTCACTGAAATGTAAGCAGGTGCTTTCATAAGCAGAAATATTATCTTAGCTAGTGAAAATTATTCTGCAAAAGACTGACATAAATGACTAGCATATTCAGGGTTAAGTATCTTTAAAAATATGAAGAGTTCACCAAGAAAGAAATTTGTGAAATTTATTTTGACTTCTATATCATGACTATTGCTTAGCCCTGAAATTAATTTCCTTAGAGTGTTCAAGCTGCAATCTAAATCAAGTTCATCTGAGTCAGAAACTTTATTTTTCCCTGCTAATGTAGCCTCACAGTCTGGCATTAGGAAAAGATTACATGTGCCACAGCCACTTCAAACAGTGGAAAAATTAGCTGTTACATACTGGAGATTTTTAAGGGTTTCTATTTGGTTCCTGATTCTTTAGCTTAATTCAGTTTCAGCCAGATCACCTTTGTTTGTTACTCTGCCTTGGCTGGGCCTCCACAGCTTCTGGGGATCTACAAAGTAAACACATTTACTAAACTGATCTTTGTTAAGAATAACTCAGGCACGCTGGTTCATTGATCCACTCTGCTGCCCATCCAATAAGGGGCAACATTCACACAGCACAGGTGTCAGGAGCTCTTTACCTTGTCTCTGAGATGTTTCCATCACTCATGCCTGAAGGATTCATGCACTGTTCAGTCTGTAACCATTTTACTTCAATATACTTTACAGTATATATTAAGATATATAAGTTGAGGATAAAGTGATCAAAAGGGGCTTTTTCCTGTAGGTTATGGACCACAATCTGTCTTTACCTGTGGTTGTGGGTTGAATTAGGAGGGATACAAGCTGCAGCAGAATTTGCTCTCATGTCATAGAGGAAAGCCCTGCAAAATCTAGACTTGCTTGCTTTTCATGTGATAGTTCTGCATTTCTTCACTTTTGGTTTTATTTGGGATACAAATATTTGGTCATTTGTACAAAGCCCCACAAAGCCCCAGAGGGACACTGATCACTGATCACAGCATAGCATGAACAAAGAATCTTTCCAGGAAGCATAAGTTTGGGAGGAAAAAAAAACAAAAAAAAACAAAACAAAAAAAAAAAAAAACCAAAAAAAAACCGGAAAGGAGAAACAAAACAAAATCATGAAATGTGTGTGTTTGGGAAGGACTTCAAAATGTAATAAATCAATGACATTGCTGTCATGTTCTGGCACTCAAATTTGACCAAAATAGCATTCACAAGCAGGATGCTTATAGAAACTTGAAGCCTTTCTTCTGCTATCTGAATTCCGTGTATAAAAGTATCTGCCTAAGCCCAGAGGACAAAATAGAAGAGGAAGTATGATTGAGGACAAAAGCCTGCCATATTTTCTAGCATTCAGTATTGGCAACATGACTTTCAACCCAAATTTGTAATGCTTAAGGATCATCCAAGAGTTCACATTTACTTGATGAGAACTGAGAAAAAAATAGAAGACAGATGAATCCAGCCCTTGACTTTAAAATGTGTCACCATTTGATATAGAAAATACTTGCAGCACTTTGAAGTGTTTTGGCAAAACTTTGTAGTAGGCAAGACTCCCAGGCTGCATCTGAGCTGGCAGAAGTACATAATTTCTAAAATCCGATAGAGCATTGACATTCGCATGACAGGATATTTTATAGTAGCTCAGGAATTCTACTGTATTTTATCTCTGGCATTGCAACTTTTTCATTTAGACAACAAATTGCTATGGTGGACATAATAACTTGTGTATCTTAGTGCTCACTTACCCAAGAATTGTTTTTCAGCACTTCCAGAAGACTCCAGGAACACCTGATCCAGTACCTCCTCTGTCACAAAAGCACTTCTTTCCTCCCTGCCAAGGTTCCACAGTAGTCAGAAGACCAAGATGTCATTGCCACTAAATCTTTCTGCAAATGTAATAAGGCTCTTACTTACCATGTGTGAAGGGAAATATTTATGATCTAGTTCTCCAACTATGGATTTTCTGAACCAATGCAGAACAAGACAACATTTTTTTTTCTTTTCCTTTTTGTATAGATTTTGCATTGCTTTATTTATTAATTTATTCAGTTAGTTGCTGAAAGTTATACATACTTTGTACCTGAGGTTTAAAATTTTGGAAATATCAGTGTCTACAGTCCATGGGTATAAGCCCTCTAAGAGGTTTTTGACACCTTTTCTTTTGGCTGCACATATACCAAGCTGAGTAGCTACTCCCATGTGGCCCCTTGCTCTTCACTGTCCTGCTGCTAGTTGCCATCTCCTGACACATACACACATATGTGTATATATGTATATATATGTGTGTGTGTATACTTATATGCCAATAACATGTTAAAGAACATATTTAAAGGTAATTTGGAATTCTCTCTTGTAAAAAAAATAGTGGGAAAATAAAAAAAATCAAAACCTTAAGAAGTGTCTGTTTAATGATGATTATCAGCTGTTTTTTTAAGGCCCAGAGAGTACAACAGTCCTTTATAGTTTAACCGGGCACAAGGCATCGCTTTTATGAAACAAAAAAGGTTTAAAACCACGAAAGTGCTACAGTGAAAGGCAATGAGACATCACCAGATAAATATACCTCCCTGGAAAGAACACTATTGATTTTTGTAGTGTTTGTTCTGCAGGGATTCTTTATTCAACCCTGGCAGCCTTTCAAAATCTGCATTTAAACAAAATTTTTTAAAGTGATGATCCTGATCCATTTTCTCAATGTCAAGAAATAAAAGTGTACTCTTAATGAAAAAGGCACTCTAGATATAAAATATTTAAAAGCTTCATGCTGGAATACATTAAAAAGAATGGGGTGGGGGTGCAGAGGACACTTAATTTTTTTTTTTTTTATGCCATCTCCAACAAGCCATTCAGCCAAGAGGAGACTTAAAATCAGTACTCCATCACCATCCATCAGGCCCACATCTTTTATTGAGAATGATGCTTGAAAATTATTGATGACTCAAGGTGCAAAGACCATTTCAAGCTTCCAGTTTGCAGCTCACATGATGCGAAAGTCACTACAAAAATGTCTGTTCATTGATTTCCTTCTGCTCCCTCTTGCTCCCCCTTCTTCCCCAGGAACAATTTACGTACTAGTGATCTTTCTATACGTCATGTACTAAACAAGTGATGATGCTAGGTGTTTTTAACTATAGAATCTTATTATTAAAGATAATTCTTTCTCTCCTTGACAAATGTTTACACACTGCCATATGTCTCAAAGTTCAGTTTACATAAAAGAAGAAAAGGAACAACAAAACAAAATCATCCTGCCTTTCACAGTTCCCTTTTTTTTCTTTCTTTTTCTCCCTCCCTTTCTGCATATATTCTGCACATGTTTGGTAAGAAAGCTACAATGGTGAGATTTCCATTGTTTGCTTGTCTCTTGGCCAATTTAGCAAGGGTGTTGAAAGTCAGAATCATATCACAGTTGTCAATACATTTCAAAAAGGTACACTTACTGCCCCAAACCACACTGTAACTGGGATTGTGGTGAAAGAGAGAAGGAAACCTTTTCTAAGAGCAGCAGTTTCTACACTCTTACATTTACAGCCTCTCACTCATTTCATTTACACCCTCTTTTCCTTCCTTCCTTCCTTCCTGCTTGCCTGTCTGCCTTCCTGCCTTCCTCCCTCCCTTAGGTACCCGAGCAAGCTGCAGTCAGGACAGAAGGCAAAAGGGGACAAGGCTGAGGTACAGCTTCCAATCACCTCTTCAAGTTCAGATCAGCGAAGGAGTTGCAAACTACTTTAGGATCCCACGAAACAGAGGGTGGGGGAATAAACAAAGGAAAAAAAGACTTCTCAGGCTTTTAAATTATCCAAAAGCTCCCTGATTCTCACTCCTTCCTTGCAGCCTCTTCTGATGTCTTTCTCCATTTTTCTCAACTACTCATGCCCTTGCCCTACTACCCTGAAAATTTCCACTCACTCCATTGTCACTATACACCACTGCTGTAAAATTGGTTTTATACATACTGTTCAATGCCCTGAACTGCCTCTTTAAGGATCTACCATGGAGACAGGACTTTAAATTGTGTGTTTGCCACCATCTATTGTCAGCGCAAGAGGGATCACATTATTTTCCTAATTTCCTGCCCTAGCACTCCCTTAACTGTGAGCTCAAATTTAATCTCACTAATCTGAATTCTAGAGTGGTGTATAAACATCTTTGTGTATGTGGAAAAGGGAGTATGAATTATGCCATGCTGAAAAAGCAAGAAAACAGCCATAAGTAACATTTTACCAATTTCAAACCCACTTCCATGCAAATGAGTTCGTGAATGAACTGAATGCACCCTGAGTGTTTTGCCTGTTAGGAATTTGTACATGTGGAGATATATTTGTGCTTTTTGAGCTGAATACTACTGAAATTGGGAGATGGGGAAGTGACACTAAATGGAATGAAGAAAAAGAGTTCCCACAAGATAGCAGTGTCATGTTTCCAGCTGTTGAATCAAATCTACCTTGCAATGACACTTGCCCCTTTAAAAAACTCTCCCAGGAATTTAAAGACTTGAAAAATCTTCAGGCTGAAATGCATCATGACATTCAATCCAACTACACTAAAAACTAATCCATACTTTAAAAATGTTATAAACAATGGCAGCAGCAACTATAACAAGAAAAAAAAAATTTGTACCTTTGTTAGAGGTAAGTATATTTAAAAAATAATTTGGGATGTATTTCTCATTACATTATGATTTAATGTGATACTAGAAATCTCACTGGTGAGTGGGCTCTTGCTGTATGAATAAAATGAAATGAATATGTTATTTTTTTCCAAGATTAGCACCTTTGTCATGTCCAAATAGAGGTTTATGTGGATTTAATTGTATGAAGTTAGAAAATAATTTGAGTTGCAAATAGCAGTGGATAGGGAGATATGTACAGGAAATACTTAGGTCTGTATTAGCTTATTTTTTTCCTTGATTAAGGATTCACAGTTTTTCTATACTAACGTAAAAAAGGATGCATTAGCAGATTTTCATGCACACAGTTTGACAATAGAGCTAAAATTCTTATTTCACAATAGCAAAATACTGTCAAATTATACACATCTCTCCTTGGGAGACTTAGACTTGTAAAGAAATGGTGAAGAAGAGAATTATTCATGGCATATTTTACAGAACACATTCTTAAGCCTGACAGCAAGCTACAGTCATTTTATTTACCTTGAATGCTTTCCTGGAGTACAGCACAGTAGGAGATAGGACCTAAATTGTTCAGTGTCTCTTTGGTAGGCAGTGCTGACAACGTGATCATCCTCAGTGGACAGTGATTTTTATGCTATGTAATCTAATAGCGACAGCAGGCACAGTAACAGCAGGCTTTCTCTCTGGCATAAGGCAACACAAGACAGTCTGTACTGGGGATGTCTGAACTAGTCCATTAGGTCATTAAAAAGAAAGAGTAAAGCATACTAAAAAAAAAAATAAAAAAATCCAGACACCAAATAATGGAATAGTCTTTAAACTGGTTAGTGAGGATGGGAGCAACAGGTAACACTGTAGACTTAGATTATTAGAGGGATTCTAAAGAGCCATGGACATGAAATCATGGTAATTGCCTGTGTAAATATAATAAAAAGATGTCTCATTGTTGCAAACAGTTCAAAGATTATAGTCTACATCAGTAATAGTGCTTTCTGAGAAAGAGCTTTGAGGATGTATGTGCTAAACCGTAAGTTTAAATCAAACCTGGAATTAAGGAGCTAAATTTTCTAAGTAATTCAGTAATACCTAGAGTTAGGCCCTGATTTACTCCCAGAAAAACTGTTATAAATTTAAAAATGAATCCCATCAAGTGCATAAGCCTCATAGTATAAAAAATGTGGAGAGTGTAGTATGTAGATGTAGCAGCAATGCAGTATGAAAATTACAATATTAAGTGTTATCAAAGGTTGCTAAATCTGGTTTGGATTTTATTTAGCACCTATTTCCTTCCTTGTTAACAGGACCTTTGATGAGTGCACTTACTGAGTTATTTCACTGGTGCTCTGGACTACAAATCCAGGATAGGAGATTTTGCCAGACTTACTCAGTGGTATATCACTGTGTTTGCCTAATTAGTTGAGTCCCCTGGATGTGCTACCTCAAAGATTAAAGCGCTCCGATGTCTTTGTAAAATACAAAGCAAAGAAGCATACCTTTTATTTTAAGTAAAGTTAATAAAGTCACAAAAGGCTTTTTTAGTTTCCCAGCTGGAAGTTTCTCCTTGAGGTGAAACATTGGAAGCAACTGAGTATAGATAAGCTCCAAATATTAAAGAGAGTTTGGTTCAACTATTTCCAAGGGGAAATTTCTGGAGCCACTGAAGTAGTCCTGATCATGCTTCTTCTTTGAAGGTTAAGGTGTGTCAAGGCAATATAGCTGGTGACTTTGCTGCATCTATTCTTTTGGCCAACAAGAACCTTGTTGAGAAATTCCAAAAGTAATTTTTACTTAGGACATATTGTTGCTTAATTTGAGTAGTCTGCTGTGCAACCATGGCATTTTTAGAACTGTTTAGTACTTTTGCAGCACTAGAGAGCAAACAGAAATAAGTTCAAAAGCTCAGGTTTTGGCTCACATCACAATGACAAACTGTATGCAGGGAAATCATCAATTTCACAATAGACAGAACACAGATCCTTATGGTGGGGGAGAATCATATAAAAATATGTATCCTTATGAGAAAACTGAAAGAAGCATATATATATATATATATATATATATATATATATATATATATAAAAAGAGATTATTAAGGAAACATGATTAATTTTAGTGTTTGAGTGATACTAGTCCAGATTGCCACTGAATAATTGTCCTTTGAATAAGACAAATCTCCTTTAAAACTTTCATTTATTTTTAGGTCAGGTAATCTGAAAGCACTGGAATGATACCATGGAACAAAGGCTAAGAACACTACACTTGTACACCTAACTATAAGTTAATTATTCTGTTACTGCTAGCCAAAAGTTAAAAAATAATTTTGTAGAACATTTTTTTGATTGTTAAGTGGTAGACAAATGTTACAAACATGATTTCTTCCTTCTGTCAGCGTTAAACAGACAGGAAAATGTCCAGGAAGTGCACTTTGATGTTTGCATTAAAGGTTTCTCCAAGGCAGTGCTTAATAGGAAATGAATCTCTATGCTTTTTAATATGTTAGTCTTAAACAACCATAATTGAAATTTTCTGTCTGGAATACAAACGGTGCATGTTTTACTTCAGTAAGCAGACATGATTACTGCTGCTCTGTCGAAGCCCTGTTGCTCAACTGTCTCAGGCTTTCAAATCAAATTATACATCCTCTCCCTCCACTGCATTGAAAGATGATAAAATAAACAAGGCAGTCACAAAACATTCTCATTTTTTTTCCCCCATTGGTCTAGTAGAATCCAAAAGAGGATGAGGTTGAAAAAGAGAGTGCATAAATCCCCTCTGGACCCTCTGTATTAGATAAAGCAGGCTAACAGAGAGAGGAGTGATCACTTTACAGCAGAGATGAACTTCTCACAGGAAGTTTGATAAATTGACATCATTCCAGGCAATTTGAGGTAATACAATCTTCATGTCTGAACAGTGTAATTGCTAGATATGTTTCCAGCATTTGAAAACACTCTGTATCAATCAACACGGCCAGTTTAAGCAACAATTTCTACCAATGGGAAAAAAAAAAAAGGTAGAGAGGAAAAACAGAAAAAGACAAGTGAAAAAATATTGAACAGTAATTTAGGTATTTTTAAAGGTAAACAAAATATTAGAGCTGGAAGAAACATATGCCACCTCAGTTCGAGGCAATGAAGAGAAGACCTGATACGAGTGAGATGGCCTCAGAAGGAAGGCAGCCTATCTGACGCCAGGTATATGGCTAGAATATACCATATTCTCTAGAATAATCTAAACTCCTTTCCTCAGTGAACCTGCAGCAACTTTGATGCTGACAGTATGATCCTAGATTAATTCTCCTATCAATCTCTGTATATCCCAGGGCTGACACATAAGCATTTTGCCCCATGATGTGTGATGTATCAAGAGTGTCCTGTTTTCAAGGGAGAGTGTTACATACAAAAAGAGCAGAACAACACAGAAACAGTAGGTGAAATAAATCCATTGTGTGTATACACCACAAACTGAGTATGAGAAGGTCATTTCTGATGCCTACTCCAAAGAGAGAGATAAGGCTGTTTGTGGGGTTGAACTGTAATAAATGGAAATGGCTCAACTATTGGGCTCTTTTTCCCATTGCTCATACAAGGAAATGTTTGACCTACTGACATGCTAGATTAATTCCCAGCAGCATTTTTTCATATAACTCTACTTTACTCACACATGGGGCATATGAGGTTAATTTCTCAAGCTACATGCAAGGTTGCAGTCATTTCTCATTTATAATGACATTTATCAAAGTGGCGAAAACCACTAATAAAGCATTGTACTAATTGACTTTCTTTTATTTGTAACATCAGATAAGAGGCAAGTGACAAAAAATGAATGACTGTTTCATATAGGCCATGCAGAATATATTTTTATGGAGATGATTCATTGTAATTGCTCTGAATATTACTCTGGTTAACCATGAATAGGTTCTGAACAGATGTTATAAACCATTGTCTGGACTATGCTCTAGCTGTTTTAAATTCTTAACAAATGGAACAGGTCTAAGACTCCTGTTCCTTCCTGTTGCATACACAATGCTCCACTCTGTGCAGCCTACTTCTGTATTATAAGATATGTGTTACATGATGCACTATATGTTACATGATGAGGCTGGAGTTTGGCTTGACCATATCTGTAATTTACCAAAAAAGTTTACAAAATTAATCACTTTTGAAGATAAAGGTACACTTTCATGTGAGAGTCATTCTTTGCTACATTAACATTGACAGGTATTTTTCACTAATATTACTCCTAAAAAAAGGTTATTTAGCTTATAAAAAAAACAGTAATCCATGTCTTGACAAGTATGTCTTATCTCTCCATTAAAGAGAGAAGTTTAGCTCAGTTCTGGGTTGAGTGTTACATTCCAAGGTTTATACATAAATAGTTGTGGATTATAGTCTTCTGAACAGGAATTGACATCTAGTGCCTGAGCTGGGACATTTTTTCAGACTTATATCTGGTAACTATGAAAATTTTAGGTGCCCAACAGGAAAGTGACAGGTACTTCTGATTTCAGGGCAGGTGTTATCAATCTTACCCAAAATAATATATGTGTCTACAACCAGCCAGAACAAATGGAGGAGATGCCTTTTTTTACTGTTACTTTTTGTAATGAACCTTACTGACTCAGAAGGAATATGATAGGGATCACTTTGAGTTCTTCAGACTCTTTTCTAAGGCAAAATAGTGAGACTTTCTATTTTATAAAGTATATTCTTCTAGTGCAAACTAATCTAAATGAAACTTTACTCAGTAAAATGATTGTGTAAGTATTTTTATATGTTAAATAATGGAATACAAATCCATTCTTTTTTCCAATCTTAAACTTATTATCCAAATGGAATTTATTTATGCTGGTTACACAAAGACAGAAATGAAAAAGCCAAAAGTTGTGGGTAAAGTTAAAGAAGGTGACAGAGGCTGAAGGTACAAGCAGCAGAATTTTCGCTACATGACAGGAAAGGAAGAATTGCTTCATTTAAATATCTAACCAAGAATAAAAGTAAAGACACTAGAAGAAAAAGGAAAAGTAGATGGAAGGAAAGGAAAGGAAGGAAAGGAAAAAATGTCTATGGTTTCTAATACTCACTGAGCTGCATATTTCCACAGGACTGCTCTCCAGCTTCTCACTACCCAGTCTGTATGTACATTGTAGATTTCATACTTCATAGACTTAATATTTAATTCACCTCAACAGTATATTTTCTGAAAGGTATGAATAAATTTCTGGATATTTTATATCATAAGTTGCATGTGATTAAACTATAGAGGCTCTAGAAATCCTTGAAGTGTTATCTTTTGTATGAATATGTTATTTCCCAAGATCCTTAGAATATGTGATGGAGCAGCATTGCAAGAAAAAGAAATTAAAGGAGAAAAACATTTGTGTGTAAGAAAAAAAGACAAAATCTCAATGTGTATAGTATTAAAATACACAGAACCACATTTTAATATATTTATATATTTATATGATAGACGTGTATATTTGTGCATTTTCATGTGTATGCAAATGTACACATTAATAAAAATATGCATATTTTATATGCACATAAACAAGTAAATACATATATATAATATTTGTATACATAACCATATATACTTACATTTTGTTTGTGTTATGTGTCTTGAGCACATATACTGCTGAAATACTTTTGCCAAAACAAAACAAAATAAAAATAAGAAAAGAAATAGAATCTTCAAGCAATAGTAAGAAAAATAATTCAACACATGAGGTCACCCTAGCAGAGTGAAGGATGGAAAAGATAGTAAAAGGAACACGGTGGACAGTGACAAAGAAGTGCCTGTACCAGAATAAAAGGTGCTAAAAGCTCAACAATAATCAATGTTGTGATTCCAGGAGGTAACTACAAAATAAAACCAGTTAGATTTACAACTAATGAAAGAAATTTCTTTGACATCACAAATAAGCAGTATTAAATCTTGCCATGGATGTTACAATTAGATTGAATAATTGGTGAAATAAATTAGTAGTAAGAAAAGATAAGAAATTAAATGATCAGAATAACTCCAGTTAAGGTATATAAACCATCAGGGCAAGAATACTGTATGGGTTTAGAAACCCATATGTTATAGGAAAATTCTTCTATAATAACTCTTCTATAAAATATTACATTTGGTGATTCTGATTTTTCAAAAGTACATTGTAAGTTGTACCTCCTCACATTCAGTTAAGTGGAGTACATTTTAATGATAAGGACACAAAAGTTAATATAGTGAATAATAAAATTAACAAGTTTGACTATAAGTGTTTGGGTTGGAAGGGACCTAGAAGATCAACTAGTTACAATGCCCCTACCATGGGAAGCGATGTCTTCCACAAAACAAAATTGCTCAGAGCCCCATCCCGCCCGGCCTTGAAGACTTCCAGGGATTGGGCATCCACAGCTTCTCTGGACAACTCGTTCAAGTGCTTCACCACCCTCACACGGAAGAGTTTCTTCCTTATATCTAATCTAAACCAACTCTCTTTCAGTTTGAAACAATTCCCTCTTGTTCTATCACTACATGCCCTTGTAAAACGTCCCTCTCCAGCTCTCTTGTAGGCTCCTGTTAGGTACCGGAAGAAGCTTTCTCTTCTCCAGGCTGAAAAGCCTCAACTCTTTTCGCCTGTCTTTACAGGAGAGGGGCTCTGATCATTTTCCAAGCTCTCCTCTAGACTCGCTCCAACAGGTCCATGTTCTTCTTCAGCTGAGGGCCCCAGAGTTGAATGCAGCACTCCAGGTGAGGTATCAGGAGTATGGAGTTGAAGGGGAGAAGATCACCTCTCTTGACCTGCTGGCCATGTGTCTTTTGACACAGACCACAATATGTTTCTTTGTTTGGCCTTTTGGGCTGCAAGTCCACCTTGCTGTCTGGTCATGTCAAGCTTCTTGTCCACAAAAACCCCTGAATCCTCCTTCTCAGGGCATTTCTAAATTCATTTTCCACTAGGCTGTACTTACGCTTACTTACGTTTTGCCCATGTGCAAAACTTGCCTTTTTGAACTTTGAGAGGCTCACATGGTCCCACCTCTCAAGTCTATTGAGGTTTATTATTGTTGCAAGCTAGGGATACAAGCAATTTCACACTTTTATCTGAGTTTGAAAACAGGTATATCTACAGAGTTCCATTTAAATTTTGAAGACTGGATATAATCATCTGGTGAAACGGCCTGTGAATGCAAATTGACTTCAACAACATTTTTTTCTCAGCTGCATCTTTTACCTAGAGAGCTAATGACTAAAAGCTATCAGGGCAATGATATGATAACTCTTTCTGATTTCTTCAAATTCATGCTCAAGTTAGGACACAGCATAGACCTACTACTAGCACTGCTATGTTCTGTAATTTGCTTGCAGTTTGCACTGTCCTAATAAATGAATCTGCATCTTGTGTGACCAAGGAGTGAAAGATTCACATACACAATCCATCAAGCTGCAGATACCCTCAAGATTCATCCAAACATGGTTTCCTGTTATTGCACTGTGATCAAAAGATGAGCATACTGCAGCCCAATTAAAGCCCACAGCAATTAACTGGAAGCCTATAGAAATAAAACTTCAAAAATAAATCATCTGAAGTTGAAAAGACCACTAAGTGTAGCAGCTGTTACAATCTACAGTATTATTACACCCTTCAGCACTGAGAGTTTATCAAAATGGCAATGAGATGCCTAAGATATACTACTTAGCTTTAATAAACATTTTAAAGATCCAAGTAGTTATGAACCAGACATTTTCACATCTATCAGCATACACGGTATTTGAAGAAAATATCCTATTTCCTATAATTCTTTCAAGTTATTTAAAATGCTCTGTTCTGATTATTGAAAAATACCCTTTATTTATGCTGCATTTTATTTTTTATCTTAAATATTTCCAGATTCCCTCTATTTGAATGTATATTGTTTCCATAAACCATTAAAAAAAATGGAGAACATGGATAGGTATTATTCCCGCTGGTGTGGGGACCCCTCAGCTCGCAGGGGCCCGAGGAGGCTGAGCCACCCCAGAAGTATCTCCTCAGAGATGACTCCTTGGGGGGTCAAGGCACTCCCTCAGCAGGCAGAGAGCATCTCAGCAGAAGGGCAGAGCAGCTCCTTAGAGTGATTTCAGCTCTTGAGTGATTCCAGCTCTGGCT
>VZUI01059041.1:0-199000 GCA_013401135.1 Cettia cetti
GCCCCCCCCGGCGCCGGGGGCAGCGGGCGAGAGGAGCCCGGGGGCGGCGGGCGCTGCGCAAGGCCCGGGCGGGCGGCGGAGGAGCCCCGGCCGGAACCCTGCCATCGCCCGATGTGGCGCAGGTCGGTGCCGAGCCCCGAGGAGGGATTAGAAGATGGTGCGTGAAGCTGCGCGTTGGCTCCCTGAGCGAAGGGGCCGTTCTGAGGCTCGCCCCGCCGCCTGCCCGAGAAGTGCAAGGGGTTAGGCCGGGGAGGCGCGGAGATGGAGGGCTCGGGCGATGCCTCCCGGGCCGTGGCCGACTGGCGCCTGGCCGTGTGGACCCTGTGCTCCGTGCTCCTGCCCGTGCTCATCACGGCGTGGTGCAGCTTCCAGCGGTCTCGGCGGCAGCTGCAGATCCGGGACATCTTCCGCAAGAGCAAACACGACTGGCACTACACGGACCTCTTCGGGCAGCCCTCGTACTGCTGCGTGTGCGCCCAGCACATCCTCCGCGGCGCCTTCTGCGGCTGCTGCGGGCTGCGCGTCTGCGAGCGCTGCCTTAAGAAGGCGGACCAGCGCTTCCTCTGCAAGGAGATCATGATGAGGGGCACCGCGGGAGCCCCCAGCTCCATGCCACACCACTGGATCAGGGGCAACGTCCCTCTCTGCAGCTGCTGCATCGTCTGCAAACAACAGTGCGGCACGCAGCCCAAGCTCTGCGACTACAGGTACTGCAGGGCAATCTGACTGTGCGAGCACGTACAGTGCCGTGTCTGTTGTGTTTTCCACAGGGTTGTTGGGAGACCACACCTCAAAGCAGATCCTGCAGTAGTCAGATAAGATACTGTTAAAAAAACAACAAAAAAAAAAACCTTCAAAGAACCTAAAATTAAAATGGATGCTTGTGTGTCATAGATTAAGAGTGTGGCGTTGCATCTCACGTCCACTCCTTCTCTTAATTGCATTACTCCAGCATGATGTGCAGGCTGTATAATTGCATACAAGAGACTCTTAGAGTCTAAAGGAGTTTGTGTTTTAGGGGATGACATTAAGAAGTGTTTAATAAATTTATCAGTTGAACAGTGGGTGGCCTGAGCAATCTGACTGGCACAGCTCACTGTTCAGAGAACAAAAGTGTACATCTCAAAATTGGCACCTGCTCAGTATAAATAGAACAATGTCCCATAGAGGTTTCAAGTTCATTTTTAAGGATGCTCAAAAAAGCTAAAGAGAAGTTTTCTGAGTTACTGCAATATATTGTTAAAGATTGTGGTAAGAGTGTTTTAAAAATACAAAGAACCATTAAATGGACTTGCACTGTCATTAGTAAGGTTGCTTGCAGAGTTGTCAGTGCCAAAATGCAGTGATGGGTGCCCTGGTGTATTACTTCAGTCTACTCAAAGGATGCCATCTTTTCAGCCTAGATTCTGCCAGCTTTTGCTTTGCTTCTATGTGATACTTAGAACTCGTTAAGTGAGCAGTATTGAAGAGTAAAAGAGCACATTATGAGAAACAAAACCTTGAGAGTGTGTGTAGGAGATGAGGGAAGGGCAGGAATTTAGAGGCGAAGGGGAAAGGAAGACAGAAGAGGAAAAAGGAGTCATAGGATAGGGCAAGTGTCATTGCTACTCTAGCTGTGTGTTGGATTAGTCAGGAGGACTCCAAAAATAGTTTGCCCAGCTGCTTAAATCAAGGCTTTGGATGTAGCAAATGAGGATTAACATTCTGCAGAGGCTGGAAGTGGATATTGCAGTATTTCCTCTTGTTCTAGTCTGTTTTCCAGGGCAGATTTTAGAATAGGTCATAAAGCAAAGCAGTTTTGCATAACTAAATTGCATCAGCCTTGTACAGTTCTGTGTAACCTTTTAGGTTTCAGGCTTAAAAAGGGTATTACCAATCTTAAGGAATGCATTAATTCACTATTAGTAACACTGAAGTGAGCTTCAGTGTTTTATCTGTCCTCTTTAAGGATGGACAGGAGTTCAGGTTCTTTTACAGGCTTTCAGTGTAACTGTTAAGATTGCAAACAGGAGCATATTTATAGCACCTATTTGTTAAGTAAAAATAACTGAATTCATTTAAAACTGTTGGATTTTTTTTCCCAGTAGAATTCAAATAGTTTCCTAGACCTGCAAGTACGTGACCAATTTATGTCATTTTCTATAGCCAATACATAGGCATCCAGGGAATGCATAGTTTTCCCTGTAATGTGTTTAAAATATTGCTTATAATGGTGCATGTAAATGTAAAGATTTTGGCAAAAGTCTAAAATAAATGAGCAAAATCAATGTGCCCATTTGAAGATTGTTTTCATGGTTTTTGGTCTTTTTTCTAGATGTGTGTGGTGTCAGTACACTGTGCATGATGAATGCATGGTGGATAGTTTGAGGACTGAGGATTGTACATTTGGAGAATTCAAAGACTTAATTATTCCGCCCTACTATTTGTCTGCAATCAACCAGATGCGTAAAGAGAAAAGAACCAGTTATGAAAAGGTATTGGCCTGCTGCTTCTTGGGTTTAGAATATACCAAAAAAACCCAACCAAATAAACCCACAGACAGTGCTTGAAATTTGAACTCAGTACATGGTCACATTAGCAACTGTCAGGTTAATGTTTCAAGATGCATTAAGTACCTGCTGTGTTAATTCAGACCTGTTTGTCATTTTACTAACATGGTTGTTGAAGCATGAGCAGATGTGGATTTTTTATTCCAAAATACTGAGATTTGTCTTTGAATCTTTGAATGTTTTGTTACTGTGTTTATAACACTGTAGTACTTGTTGTCCTGGGCACTGCAGAATCTTCAGCCTTGGTGTGTCAGAAATAGTTGTTTGTATTTTGGCTACTTCAGACTAACTACCAACATCCTCATTTCAGCACTCGCAGGGGATGGGGTTGGAGCAAGGCTGTAAACATTTTCAGACATGCAGTTTTTGTGTGACTGACTGGTTTTTACCTTTTGCAGGTGGTCCCTTACTGCGGGAAGCACTGGATGCCAGTAATGGTGCTGGCTAATACTCGCAGTGGAAACAACATGGGTGAAATTTTACTAGGAGAATTTAAAATGCTGCTGAACCCCGTTCAGGTATTTACAGTGCAAAGCCACCTTAATAAAACCAAGGTTTAGATTAAAATAGATGTCACTTTGCTTACACAGTGGCAATAGGATCTTGCAGAAGATCACTAAAGGAAACAAATTCATGCAATTTGTTCTTTTAGGAAGGAGCAGCTTCACAAAGGAAAACAAAAGGTGCAGAGGCTTTTCGTAGCCTCAAGTTTGTTAGGATTCTAATACCAGTGCAGTTTTTTTGCTTACAGTATTACATGCAGTAATTCAGTTAATAAGAAGTATCTGACTTTTGAAACAGTGTACACTTTTAGAAAATGAACCATTTTCTTTATAGGAAAACCTGTGTTTGTTTAAATCCTCACTTTATTTGTGAAAATGTCGGCCTTCACAGTTTCGCTTTGTGTAGTTGCTTTCCCCTTAAAATGCACTGGGATGGCTCAGGATGTTGACGTAAGGCAGGCAGTTGTTCCTTGGATTTCCTGGCTGCACCTTAATACTCTTTCTTTGGAGTTCAAAACCCAGCTGTAAAATACAGCCTAAGAAAATCACTGTGTGTTTGTTTTGAATGCATGCCAATAAGGCTTGAAAGAATAAACCTCTTTGTGTGCTGAGTATTTCAAAATTACTTTTATCTGAAGTCTTTCATCTTACAGAATTCATCATGATGCTTCTGGATACAGATTTTTCCAAGGGCTCTGTCAGCTCAGTTTATCAATGCCATTTAATCCTAGGGAGGCAGCTGGAACTCTGTTGTGAATTTGGGAAACAAATCCTGCTTGGGAAAGTCAAGACATCTCATTTGCTAATGTAATACTGGAAATGGAGAATCTTCGTTTTGCATTAGAGTTAACTTCTTGAAGTTATTTATCTGTGAGGCAAATCCTGAGTCATGTTCTGTGAACTTGCAGAATTCCTTATTCCTTTTTTCTAGGTTTTTGATCTCAGCAAAATTGCACCTGCTAAAGCTCTCCAGCTCTGCACTTGGCTGCCTTGCAACGCTGTCAGGGTTCTGGTCTGTGGTGGGGATGGCACAGTGGGCTGGGTGCTGGATGCAATTGATGAAATGAAGATAAAGGTACTGTGTTTTAAATTAAAAGGTGAAATGAGTTTTGAAGCTGCCAAAGTTCTACCCTTCATCTCTTATTTTTGCCTTCATCTTCCTGAATAGGCTTACAGAGGAATATTTGCATAATTGCTTATTCATACTGGGGAGGGGGGTGGGAAATCATCTTATGATTCCTTGTAGTTCAGGAAAAATATGAAAGCTTTTGATTTCAGATTATATTGATAGTAGTTCTTTTCTGCAAAATAAGGAGAGCAAGCTGCAGGATATTTTCTGCATTGTTATTTCTTCTTTGTCTGAACAGTTTTATATTGTCATAAGTGGTATTGCTAATACTGGCTCATGTGCTCTGACTGCTCCCTTCTCCCAGCACGCTCAATCTTTTATAAGAACTTCATCATTTTGCCAGCTATACTGGTTATGTTACTAGTGCATGAATAAGTGCAGTCATTTGCTTCTGCTCTTTGTCACGTGTTCTGAAGAGTTCTGTCTGTCTGCAGCCTTGCCTATTAGCTGCAAAGGAGGAGGAGAAAAAAATAAGCTGTGTGTACTGTTGATTTGAAATGGAAGATATTCTTGTTTATGGGATGTTCCTAAGAACTCCTGAGAAAATTAGGAATGGAAAATAATTATAAGGCTTTAGTGCTTTACCTAATAAAATTTTCTCTAGTGCTGAAAGGAAGAAAGTTTTTATATCAAAGTTTTTGGGTTTTTTTTACTGCAGCTTTCTTGTTAATTCATAAAATGTTTTAGCTGCAGGCCGTTATTACAACTTCATGCCTAGTCCAGCAACCTCTTTGAGAATAATTGTGTGCTGATAAAGTAGAAATAAAGTAACTATAAAAGTTGAGGAATATGAGTATATGGTTCTGTGGTTCTGGCCACTTGATATATTGTCCCTCAGAGCTGATATAGTTGATGAAATCTGGGTTTTTCTTTGTTCTGTTCAAATTGAGTCATTGGTATTAAAATACTGTAGAGATTTATCAGCAATTCTTATCAGCAGTAGGTTATTTGCTCCCTTCATTTATCTTGACTCTCAAATACAAGTTACCTGGCTGATAACCTTTCTGGAAAAACAGTAACCAAAGTGCCAATTTACTGCAAGTACTTTTCACAGCTAAATTGCAAAGGCTGTAGTACAGCTGAAATAATTGTTCACCCTTCTGTGGTGAGGAGAGCCAGGCCCTTTGCTAAGGTGCTGTTCTGAACAGCTGCTGTCACTCTGTGGTGATCACCTGCTCCATCTGTGGGTGACAGTCTGAAACTGAGACACTGACTTTGCTCCTTTTGAGTGTCTGTATTTCTGTGTGTGGTTGAGCACTCTTGTACTCTGTGCATCTGTTGTGTAGACCTAACCTCACCTCAGTCTTGTAGGAGCATTTTAGTGTCTTGTTGCAGTTCACAGCCTTGTGTGTTAAATCTCTCAGTGCTCATATCACTTCCCAGATCTAAAGCATCATTCCTGGGAAGGAATACTCTGTTCAGTATTTCTAAAGCATTGTTTCCATTTTGTGCTTGTATTCTCTTTCCTTCTCACGATGGTTTAACATTTCCTTTCTTTATGTTATGCCTGGCTAAGTAGCTCAATGTGCCACCTGCTCTGCTAATCCCAGAGCTCTGCTCTGTGTAACAGGCTGCTGGGAAGGTGAATTTATCTAACCTAAACATTTGGGGATAGAAGGGAGACAGTGTGTGCTGAAGCAGGAGCTAATATGCAGTGGTTTTGTATCCTAGGGGCAAGAACGATATATTCCACAAGTTGCAGTTTTACCTCTGGGAACAGGGAATGACCTGTCTAATACACTGGGCTGGGGTGCAGGTTATGCTGGAGAAGTCCCTGTAGAGCAGATCTTACGAAATGTCATGGAGGCAGATGGAATCAAACTAGACAGGTAAGGAACAGTGAAAAGATAAAATGTGTAGAACCAGACACTGCTGTAGCTCTACTGATAATCCATTGCAGCAGTTTCTTTACATAAATACAAGTATTGCTGGAAGGAACTACAATGTAACTGAGGTCTGAATTTAGTCTTTTAGTTGTTCTACAGGGCTTGACTCTTTCATAATTCAACTAAATTTGAATATTTGGCCTTAATCCCAGTATAGATATGAGATTCCTAACTACAGCTTTGATACTGAGGGCTGTCTGTCACAAGCCTAAGTACCAACTGTTGTTTTTCAGATGGAAGGTTCAAGTAACAAACAAAGGCTACTACAACTTAAGGAAACCAAAGGTATGGTTTGCCAGTATAAATATGAATTCTGTGGAATACCCGTATGTTTGTAGTTTTTTGTTGTTGTTGTTATCAACTTCCCATTAAGCACTCTGAATTTTAAACCCTAATAATGATATTTAATAAAGCATAATTGGAAGTTCTGTCTTACAGGTATTCACAATGAACAACTACTTCTCTATAGGACCTGATGCTCTTATGGCTTTAAATTTCCATGCCCATCGTGAGAAAACTCCCTCTCTGTTTTCCAGCAGAATCATCAATAAGGTGTGTTTGGTAAAGTGACATTTCCTCCTTGCAGTTGTTGATTTGACTTCAGGTTATTTTTAGGTTCATATTCCTTTACCACTGCTTCCTTTCTGCCATTTTAAGAGTTTGAATTCATTTTTCTTGGGGAGGGGATTCCATGGGTAAGACATGTTTGCAGCCCGCTCACTTCTGCTTTGTCTCTGCTTGCTTGGAGAATTTGCTGTTTGCTCAGTTTTTGTTCAGAATTTCTCATTTGCTTTGAAACTTTATGAGTTAAGTGCTTATTCCCTTTTCAAGTGGAAATCTAGTTTTTTATGCAGATTGTAGCTCATCTCATGAGGAAAGTTTAGTTTAAGGATGTGCAAATATATTATGTCTTAAGTTTTAGATAAGGTTTGCACAGCCATAACTATACATAAATATTTCAAATAGTCTTCCTATGTATTGTCTTTTTCTAACAATGTTTTCTTTTCTCCCTGTTTTGTTTGGGTTTTTTTGGTAGGCTGTTTATTTTTTTTATGGAACCAAAGACTGCTTAGTACAAGAATGTAAAGATCTTAACAAAAAGGTTGAGGTAAGTTTTTTAACTTGCTTATTCTCTGGACAGTCAGTAGAGTCTAAAAACTTAACCTTGTGAAAGAAAAGGAGAGAAGCTTTGCTCTTTACAATATTTACACTTAATGATATTTGTGTCAGGGTGGCTGTGGTCTTGGAGTATTTTTGTGTTCTTTTTGCTATCTGCAGCTTACTTCATGGAATTCATGTCCTTGGGCTTACTGAAAATTCCTAACTTTTTTTCTGGCCTTGACTCAGTTCTGTGAGTGCAAGCTATATTTTTCATTTTATATTGTTCAGCTATAATTTGCCATAGCACCAGAGACTTACATAAATGAGGGTTCATTTTTTCTTTTCTCTACTAATAGAAATTTACTACAGCTCAGGATATCTTGTGAAATCAGAAGGATTTTTTTAAAATATAGAAAGAAAACACATTCTCTTGGCAAAGGGCCAATTTTTCTGTAAGTGGAGGCCTGTTAAATGCACAAACTGAGTAGGTTCTATTGAAGTACTGGATGTGGTCCACAGTAATTAACTTTTGCTTGTCTTTTAAAGCTAGAGTTGGATGGTGAGAGGATTGAGTTGCCCAATTTGGAAGGCATCATTGTGCTGAATATTGGATACTGGGGCGGTGGCTGCAGGCTCTGGGAAGGAATGGGGGATGAACCTTATCCTTTGGCAAGGTACAGAGGTCATTTTTTGCTTTGTTTTTTCCTTTAGCAGTTCTTGCAGTGTAAGGAATTCGCTCAGCAGACTGTGTTTATGTAGCCAAGCTTGTCTGCAGGTCAGAAGGGTTCCTTGGGACAGGCTATCTCATTTGTTTATTTTCCTTGAATTGGAGACTTGGAGTAAAGGCATCCTGCACATCAAGGGCGTTTTAAGACTTTCTCAAAATGTCTGGCATAACAGACAGCAGTAGCACTGGAGTGGCTATTAACAATAAAGTGAGCCTTCAAAAAGTAGAAGACAGATCCATTTCACAATCTAAAATACCACATCTCATTAGAGGTTAAAATGGAAAGTAAAAACAAAACGTCAAAAATTTTGGCTCCCATATTGGGAGCAATACCAAAGAGAAAAATAATTTGGAACATTAATTATTCCCTGTTGTGGCTTCCTTCTTCAGAAGTCATCTATATAAATATACCCATAGTTCTGTTACAAGGCTTACAATCCTGAATTTCTGAAAAATACTTGGGTAAGGTCCCTTACCCAAATCTAAAAAAATTAAGCTATTAAAAGATTTTCCTTTGGATGAATATTTGAGTAAAAAGACAAAAAATTGTACAAGCTTATGGAAGAGAAATCCACTGTGGGCCTTAAATGTGCACAATGAGCCTTGGAAGGTTATACATCCCTGATTTCCAGAAGCTAGCTGGGGTGTGCTAGCTGGTGAATTGCTCTGTAGCTGTGGGGTTTATGGCTTTCTTTGCTGTTCAGTGTGATTTTTTCTCTAGCACAAATATATAAATGTATTGGAAGCACAACATTTGTCTTCTCTCTGGGAATAGCACTAAAAGGACTATAATATTTGGGCAG
Source organism: Cettia cetti (assembly GCA_013401135.1). Classification (NCBI taxonomy): domain Eukaryota; kingdom Metazoa; phylum Chordata; class Aves; order Passeriformes; family Sylviidae; genus Cettia; species Cettia cetti. The sequence continues at coordinate 8,699 of VZUI01059041.1, forward strand.
ATATGCTGGAGCTCATCAGCGTCACTGAAAGGAGTCTCATTTTTTATTTCACAGACATGATGATGGACTTCTGGAAGTTGTTGGTGTTCATGGTTCTTTCCACTGTGCCCAGATCCAGGTGAAACTGGCAAATCCTGTTCGCTTGGGGCAGGCACACACAGTGAGGGTAAGTGCTGCTTAGGGACCTTTCTGAATTTTTTTAATACACAATACAGCATCTCAGGCACTTAACTGCTTGAATCATCTGAAGTTGCAGTTTGCAGTTGAGATGGATATTCCTCTTGCGTAGTAAAAATTAATGATGTCGTAATACACAGACCTCTGTGCGGGAGCTCAGGACTTCTGGATGAGTAACTGAGATGATTAAACAGAGGCCCTTTATTGTTTACATTAAGCTCTGTTTATACATTCTAACACTGCTGTTCATGCAGTCACGCTTTACTTGATTGGTGCCTCTGTCCATGCGTTTAGCATGCACTTCTTAGGAAATATGACTGGTTACAGTGCAGTGCATCATGGCCCTCCTTTATCTAGTTCTTGCAGTCTTGGTATTCTGTTTCTCAGCCTCTTCTTTCTTACTTTAGAACAGTTTATGTCTTAGTAATCTTGACAAATTCCAGAGGGTTCTGATAAGAATGACTACAGACACTTTGGCTGGAGCACACTGTGGCCTGAGCTGTTCAAGTACATTGCTACACCTCTGTTGCTGTGGTTGATGGCCTGTGAGTGCCACTCATAGTTTCTCCCTGGCCAGGTTGTGAAAGTGCATTGCAGTTGTAAAAGGTGATTTCAGAGCCCCTTCGAAGTGCTGTGATTGTGTTGTTGTGTTTGGTACCAGCTGATCCTGAAGAGCTCCAAGATGCCGATGCAGGTGGATGGGGAGCCCTGGGCACAGGGGCCCTGCACTGTCACCATCACTCACAAGACGCATGCTCTGATGTTGTACCACTCGGGGGAGCAGACAGATGATGATGATGCCTCCAGCCTGTCAGAGTGACACCACAGAGGGAGCAGGTGGATAAAGACCTGGAGATTTTGTGGAATTTCACGTGCGGCAGCGAGGAGCTTCAGCTCGTTAAAACACCGATGTCTGATCTAGACTGAGGTTTATGCACTAAGGTTTATACTTGTGAATGAGCTAGAGCTGAGAAAAAAGCCATGCTTTTGCACTCATGGAAACTTTCACAGCTGAATTATCACAACTGGTTTGCTTTTACGTTGGTGTGGATGCCCTCCAACCTTTCCAGCTGGAGTGTGTTCCTCTAATGGCTGAAAAGGGACAGATGCTGCAACCCTTCCTTGCTGTGCAATCAGGTCTTCTGCACATACACAGTACAGTGTTTCAGAGAGGTTTAATACCCTTGGAAAGGGGAACAGCTGGGGGTTTGACCTGCTTTCACCTGCCCCAGAACTGTTCCAGAGCAGAAAACCAGACCAAGCAGAATATGGGTTGATGTTCTGACAGCAGCCTGCTCCTGGCTGCCATCTCTGCTTGGGAGCAAGAGCAGTAACCCTGTGAACCTGCTTGTGCACTGCATTTCTAAAAAGCTTAATTGAGAGAGTGGAGGATCTGGGAGCTCTGGGGAAGGTACTCAGCAAAATTGCTTTTGGACCAAAGGTTTCTGGAAGTGTTATTTAGGAAATTACCTTTTTCAGTGGCTTTGTAAGCCAAAGAGTACCCTGAGGTCTTGAGTCCCCAACATACAACTCAAAATTATTGTACTGTGACTTGCACTGAATGATCCTGTGACTTGACTTTGCTTCAGTTCAGTGAGAGACTAATTCTAGTTTTTGTAAATAGCAACATAATAGTTCTTGGACAGGCTTTTTGGAGGAAAATTTGGACAAAGGAGCATCTTTTTTAGCTGTTTAGAGGAAAGGGCTTTAAAGAAATAATGATGATTGGCAAATGTGGGAACTTGTTAAAGAACACATAATTACCTGAGAATGATCAGTAGTAAGTCAGTCTGTTAACTTTCAACGTTAAGTGTGGAGGTTGAGCACTAAGTTTGCAGAGGTGGCATTCGTGTGTATAATTTGATTGTGGAAAAAAGGCATGGAAGCATTTGTTTTCTGACTGGCTCTTAGGGGGTCAAAGATACCTTGTTGGTTACCCTCATTTCCCTTAGGAATATGAAGTGTGTTGATGCTGATAGTGGAGGTTCAGAACACCTACAACAGTACACAGGGACTGTCAGCTTGGCATATCTGAAGCTTCTCAGGTTAAAAGCTTCTCAGGTGAAAACATCTTCATGGTTAACAAAAGTAAAAGATCTTATTCCTGTTCTTTTTGTTGTAAGAATTTTAAGCCTGCAGCAGGTGAGAACTGAGTTGAGGTTTAAAATGTTTCACTGAGTAAATTCAGTTTAGTTACTGAAGGTGCTCTTCCAAGTAGGAAGAGAATTTATCCTGTGTAAGCCAAGATCATAAGGGTGAGAACTTTGGTCTGAACTTTGAATGTTGCTGCTTCTGTCGTGATCCCCCAATTTTTAACTTTTTTTTTCTTTACACTGGCTGAAAATGAGACCATTGGGTAAAGTAGGCTGTGTTTCTAGTTTTTTTTTTTAATTGAACCATTTTTCAAAAACCTGTCAAATGATGTTTGCATTAACAGTGAACGATCTATTTATATTTTAAAATAATTTATTAAAACTTGGCAGAGTCAGTATTTTTAAAACCTTCAACTGTAATCCTCTTTGGAAAGCATTTTTAACTTGATGGTATTCCTTGTAGAAAGTGTATGTACTAGAACTTCAATACTACTGATTCTCAGTGAATTTATAGCAGTCTGAAAATGTGATTAGAGTGTAATGAATTGTAAAGCAGAAGCCATTTGTAAATTCCATATTCATTAGCCTTATACACCTCACTTTATTTTATTGTATGTAAATATAGATGAAAAATAATAGTAAAAGATAATGTAAAAAGTGTTTAAAATATCCTAAGTATACTATGCTAGATGAATCCATTGCCTTTTTTTTTAGTTATGAGCTTCAATTTGTATTAGCTTCAAAAATCTTACCAGTTAAGTTATTTTTTTTAATAACTTGTAACTCTCAGCATCCTAAAAGTATTTAAGTTCTGTGCTGTAGTTCTTCTGTAACTGTTCTTCTGTTGTTTACAAACAAATGAGGAATCTCTGGAAAAGCAGGGTATGTGCTCTGAAAGGCAGTATTTGAAATGATACCACTGGCTACTTTAAACAATTCATAATGCAGTTTAGACTTCCCTGAAGTTGATCAGATGATTATTCAAATTGGTTTACAGCCCAAGAACCTTTCACTGTAGAAAAACTTCACTGTTTTGACTCCTGACATCTGGAAAAGAAATAATTGATGCCAAGGTTGGAAGTCTCTCCCTGTGTTACCACAGGTGAGGGCTGTTTGTGCTCCCTCTCACTGCAGCTTGCCAGGAGTCCAGTCCAACATGTGTGAAATCCTCTGGGAAAGGCAAATCCATCATTCCTGCTGGAGAAACAAAGCAAAAGTAGCATCTAACTGGGTGCTTGTTTGAGAAAACCCTTGATTAATGGCCTTGATTTTGGAGGTGAAGAAGTTTGTGTCTCACCAATGGACTGTAAGTGATGGCAGCAAATATGGCTGTGGTGGCTGTGGGGAAGCCTCCTGTGAAATTGTACTTCTGGTCTAGAGAACATTCTGTAAGGCTGAAGTGTCCATTGTGACTGTAGCTGTCACACCTGTGGCAGAAAAAGGTCTTGTAAAATACAGACCTGGAATCTGTGGGAAGCCTTGCTGTTTCCAGCTGTTCTTTGATTTCAGTGTATCCTCCTTTCTGGTGTTTGCAAATTGGGTTAAAGCCTGTTTTGAGTGACTTTGATGGAGCTTTTATGGAGTTTCCAGTTTTAGCCCAAGTTTGGTGTCAGCAATGGGCTCCCAAATTGTCTGACAGCAGGAAGGGAGTTGGCAGATTTGTAACAGAGCTGTAGCTACCCTGTGCTGTGGTGTGCATTGTGAATGTAAACTGCTCCTTGCTTTTTAAATGTTGCTGGTGCATAGAGCACCATTTCAAACAGCTGCTCCATCCAAGGAGTTACTCCTTGTCAGTTGGAACCCTGGAAATCCCTGCAGTATATTATTCTCTGTCTGGGAGAGGGGACTCTGCAGTTGGAGCTCCTGTCCTGCACTGAAGAGTTTTCCCTTATCCTGTTAATCATAAACATTGGAAAAAAAGAGAAAACAGTATTTCAAAAAGTCAAATAACCAATTGTTTCTTCTGTCAGTCTTCATCTATGATAGCTTTCTGTAAAATGTACAGGGTAAACAATAACACTGTCAAGCACTTAGAAGTGAGTTGATTAAGTTTATTTTTTTTTAAGTCGTACTGCTGTATCCAGTAGCTTAACTGAAGTTTGGTCAGATTCTGGTAACTTTCTTTACTGTAGGTTCTCAGTCCTGTGGCAGGCAATGCAAAAAGCATAAATCTGCATGGAGAGCCTTTCTGTGGGTCAGCTCCTTGCCTGGCTCACACTGCACTCATTTACTCACGTTATGTGCTGGGTATTTTTATGTGCACAGAACCTCTTGTCAAAGGCTTTGTCAGACAAGAAAATTGAAGTGGCTTCACACAGCTGTTCTTGGCCCAGTGACCCAGCTGGCTGGCTTTTGCAGTCACCTTCACCACCAGAACTCCAAAGGTTCCCCTGGCCTGTACTGAAAGTACAATCTTTGTTCTCCTTGCTGCTGGGGAGGGACATCCCTTTTCTCCACAGGTTCTGAGAACTGATCCCTAAAGGGTTTGGTTTCAGTCTGGCCAGTTCCTTCTGGTTCTGTGCTACATTGCACTGAAGCTTTTACAGTGTGTGTTACTGTATCTCACTGGTTAAATAAAAAAGCACTGCACCTTTAGTTGTGATCAGCACAATGGCATCAGTGTTAGGGTAGTTACTGGTTTTTACTTGGCAATAAATGCTTTTGGTAGAGCAGCACTGTAACTAATTAGTCTATAGGGAAGAGCAGGATACTTAAAAATCTGCATGTGTTCTAACTGAAAATCCTTTTTAGGTCTGTATTTCATACTGCATACTAGCAGTTTTCTTCCTTTTGGAAAATAAAAATTTAAGTCTTCAGTTGGAATTAAATTAGGCTGTCTTCAGACTGAAAAACGCTAGGATGTAACTGATTCTGTTGAATGTCAACCACTTAAAAATGCTGGTTTCTTCTGAGAAAATGAGAGGTGCTTCTTGAACACAGGGATGAGGCAGCAGTGATCACTTCTTCCTGTAGTAATTAAATAAATAGAATTTACACATTCTTTATTTCAGCAATGTTGAGGCCACAGTTCTAAAGCACGACATGATCACGATTTTGTTATCTAAGAGTGCTGAATACCCAGTTCAGGCTTTGGGCATCTCAGGGAGATACTTCAAGCTGGAATAAAGCCACATGCCTTGACTAAACCTAGTTATGTTGTGCATACGACCTTAGCTGAGGATCTGGCCCTTAACTGTTCAAAAGTATGAATGTATTCAAAATTGTACTTTTTAATAGTGTCCTGTGTTGTGTCCCCTTACTGCTGTATGTCATTAATTCTTTGCATTGTTTAATTTGCAACTTGTTTGTAGATTCCAGCATAAAAATAGTTTTCTTTTTAAGATTTTGTAGGAATTTATATTGTATGTGAGTTTATTGCATTCTGTACCCTCAAGGTTTACATCCCTCTAAAGCCATTTTGTCTGCTACAAACTGCTGTAATCCTTTGAGTACCTCCAGCCATCTTCTCTTTCTAGGATTTTTGTAGTTAAACAGAATGGATTTTTATTTTTGTAGCTTGAAACTTCAGTATGTAAAGTAGTTGTTTAGTGTAAGTAGTGATCAGAATACTGTAAAAATGTTGCTTTTAAGAGCTGTAACTTTAAATTAGTAATAACTACTTGCAAGAAAATGTCAGCATGTTAACAGTTTTAAAAAAATGATTCTTTAGCTTCACATGCTGTGATGCTGCCACCTGGGATTTACACTGAATGTGTTTGCCTGTATGTTCTAAAGTGGAGTAAATAAGATAAACATGAGCCTAAAGTGCAAGAATTAGGTAAAAAAAATAGAATTTATAACATTTTAGGCAATTTTCAATTGAGAAAGGTGACATTTGGGATTCAGTATTATTTCCCACCAAGCAGTAAGAAAGGAGTGATCAGTGGACTCTAGGTAGATCAGTTGTTTCCTTATGGTATAGTGTGAGATCTGTATTTAGTGCCCAAACATAAGCAGTCACTGTCTGCACCATTCCTGCCCCCCAGAGAGCAAAACCCAGAGCAAACCCCACACCTTGCACCTGTACAGTATGTGAGATCTTACTGCCATGAAAGAACCAGTTAGCATCATCTTGAACCTCCAAAATAAATGTTTAAATCAAAATTGGCAAATTTTTCCTTGGCATCAAGCCATGTTTTCAAACCCCAAGCTGGTTTTCCTTTGGTTTTGAAGAGAAGGCAGGCTGAAATGGGAGGGTTAGGAGGTAATCCTGTAAAGGCTTTGTTATAAAAGCTGAGACATCTGGCTTTATTTGCTGCAGAAACACAGTGAGTGTGCTTTTGTTTCATAAAAACCTGTGGTGGTTGGTGCAGTCGTTACATGGGCATGATGTGGGATTTGGGTCAGGGTCTGCCTGAGAAGCTGCAGCTTCAGTGGAGCCACAGAACTGCCCCATTCTGTGGTTACTTCACATTAACACAGGGAAACTGAAACCTTCAGTTGGTTGTGCCATGGCCTCTCTCTGTGACTTATACTCTCAGAAGGCTCTATTGAGAAACATCTGTTCCATATTCTTCATAAAAATTTGTAAATATGTATTTTTCACAGCACTGGCTTTGTTACTGAATTTCCTAATGCATCTGTTTGTCTTGTCATTTTTACTGTATTTCTCTGTAGATTTAAGGGTGTGAATTAAAGTATTTAAACTCAGTTTTTCCTTTTCCTCAGTATGGAAAAAAACAAATGTGAGTCTTCAACTCTGCAACACTCCTGGGATGAGGATGACTGCCTGACTCTGGGAAGGCTGCAGCTGGATGAGCTTAGGCATTTTGAGAACAAAGTTGTATTTTGTTGAACTCTGTGGCCATGCTTCTGCCTGAGATTCCTGCTGCAAAATATGAGCATCTCAAAGCTCAATAAATGGGAAAAATTCTAGACAGCATGGTAATGTCATTTGGAGGTAAAACTGTCACTGGTAACCTGCAAAGATCTCTCAGCAGCTGCTTGCCCACTCCTGGTTCATTCTTCTCCGCCCCGGGGAGCAGCTGAATTTGTGTGGCTTTTCAGTAGGTGTGGTTAAAATGGTTTGAATTCCCAGGCTTCAACAGTAATGTGAAATGTCCACGTTGTTCCTTCTTGCTTCTGTTGCCACTGATTTGGGATCTTAAAACAGCTTCTGATGCTGCACATTATTCACTCGAAGAGGGGAAGGAGCCCCGCAAATGCCTTACCTGGTGAGCAATTTCAAGGAAGAGTTTTAGCAGATGTTTTGGGGTCAGTAGAAACTGGAGATGGAGCAGGAGGAGCTGCTGGGAGCAAGTCAGCAAAACTCACACGGGGCTTTCCCTAGCAAAGGGAAACTGCTGCGGGAAACATTCAGGGATCGTGCCTCAATGCTTTCTCCTGATGGCAGCAGATGTGTTCGTTTGGGCCTTCGGAAGTGAATTGATCCTCCTGTGGGGCCACTTTATCATAGTGTCAGTTCCCTCCCCAATTCCTCTCCTCTGTTCCCTGGTCTCATTTGCACAAAAGAGAGAAGGGCTCTGGCCTCTCAGCTCCTGTGTTATGGCACAATCAAACCTTTTAAAGACTATTTGTGTGTTTTCCTTTCAGGATGGGGTCAGAGCATAGATATTCAGCAGGTTTTTCCTTAGATGGGTAAGATAATAGTTTCACAGAGCTTTCAGGATCACTGGCACTAATGTTGATAACCATCAAGGTTTAATGCATCTTTAAATGTTTTTAGAATATCTGGAGTGAGCAGTGCAGAGCACCAACCTGAGCCAGACTTTAGCCAAAAGTTGTGCAAAGAGTCACAGCACAGGTATGTGTGGGGAAGAACACAGGACGTTAGCAAAGTGCAAGTCAAGGCTGAAATTCTGTTTCTTTTTTTGATAACAGCAAAAATACAAAGTTTTTGTGAATGAACAGTAAAGTGGGTCGAAATAGCATTCAAAGAGTCTGGTGTCAGACATTTGAGGACTAAAGCTCTGGTTTCAGGGTATCTCCTCTAATAAATTGATTTTCCTCTTCAGGAAAATCCCTCCTTGCAGAAGGGCTGCAGGCAGACTCTGCCTGTGCATCTGTGGGCAATGTGAGAACACGCTGGTAACCGCAAGGTAACAGATGGCCGGAGGGTCCTGGTGACCGCGGGCGCTGCGGCGCGGGGTGCGGAACAAAGCCCTGCGGATCCTGGGCTGTGCCACCCAGCCGTGCCGAGGGCCATTGTCCCCGCCCGGCCGCGAAATCCCGATTCCACGCTGAAGAGCTGCAGAAAAGAGCCTCGCTCTCCCAGACCTGCGAAAGAGCATCTCCCCATGTCGTTCATTGAAAATATGGAAAGGGCAATGCATATAGAAATCTAATTATTGGCAGGCACAGCCCGGCTTTTAGCATGATAATCGTGGGCCCTGGAGCTTTCTTGTGCACGGACCCCTGAAAGATAATCATGAAAGCAGAAGTTAGAACTATTGAATTTCCATCATTCAGATAAATTTCGCTTTGATTATGTTGACACGATTTTTGTTTGTTCCTACACCGCGATGAGAAACTGTTATTAATCACTTTAAATATTTCAGAGACGAAAGGGGGCTGCCCGGCCCGGGCGATGGGGACAGCGGTGCGAAGAGGGAAGGGTGACGGCGGGGTGTCCCTGCTGTCCCCGGTGCCGGGGGGCTCCCCGCGGCACTGCGGGGCGGGGGAAGGGGGAAGGGGGTCGGTGACAGGCGCGGCCGCCGCCCCCCGGGACCCCCAGCCCACCCCCTTCCCTCCGCAGCCCTTAAAGCCCGTTCCGCGCCCAGCCCAGCCGCCGGCCCATGGCCACGGTGCGGGGCTCGCCCGGACTGCTCGCCCTGCTGCTGCCGCTGCTACTGCTGGCAGGGCAGTCCCGCCGGGGCAGCGCCGACCGCTGCAGCTGGAGGGGCAGGTGGGTGCGCCCGGCCGGGGCTGGGGGGCTGCGGGCACCGGGAACTGGCCCCGGGGATCGCGGGAGGGAGCGGCCGCGTCCCGCGGGGCTGGGTGCGGTGCCGCCGTGCGGGTGTGTTTACTTCGGTCGCTGGCAAGGAAACAGGCCACAATATTCTCAGATATTACGTCCTTTCCCACTATGTTTGGCTGCTTTTTTACTTTTTTTTTTTTAATTAATTATGCTGGCGCAGATTTTATTTTCGTAAGTGACCTCAGCAAAAGTAACTGTTGTGAAAGCGGTGGAGTTGCACAGGATTGAGCGAGAGCTCGGGAGCAGGGCCAGCACCACCTTTTTTATCAGAAACGTTTTCCTGATGAGTTTATATTGGAAATAGGACATAACGTTGCTGTGCAGCTCCTGCTGCCAGTCAGTGGCTCTCACCCCCACCCACCCACTCACGGAGGGATTTTCTGGACAGCTGAGCAATGGCCAGTTGAACCACAAGGAAAGGTTTTGAGCTATGTAGAAATGAGAAGTTGCCCTCTGACATTTCTCTGAGCGCTGCAGGCATCCAAGCATGGTTTTGGTGAAAGGGGCTGAGGCTCCTTCCCATGCACCCAGCTGTGAGCATTCTGTGTCCCTATCTGGATCCTGCGTGGTGCTACAGCTCAGATTCGAGGGGAGGGAGGGAAGGAAACCAGGCCAGCTGGAGGAAGCCAATTTAAGGGTCAATAAGAGTTAGAAATAACATCTGTATGTCCAGGTGGTGCATGCTGCAGTGGCGTGGCTCCTGTTCTCCTTTCCTCCCCCTTTCCTCCCCCTTTCCTCCCCCTTTCCTCCCCCTTTCCTCCCCCTTTCCTCCCCCTTTCCTCCCCCTTTCCTCCCCCTTTCCTCCCCCTTTCCTCCCCCTTTCCTCCCCCTTTCCTCCCCCTTTCCTCCCCCTTTCCTCCTCCTTTCCTCCTCCTTTCCGCTCCCCTCTCCCCCGTTTCTGACAGCCCCGCGGTGTTTCCCGGCAGTGGCCTGAGCCGGGAGCCCCGTTCCCGGGCGGTGGAGCAGGTTCACCTGCGCTGCACCGAGGGCTCCCTGGAGTGGATGTACCCGGCGCGAGCGCTGCGAGTGCTGCTGGAGCCCAACCTGGCCAGCGCCCGGCGCACCACGGTCTGCATCAAACCCGCCAGCGACTTCCAGGGCGCCAGCATCTACGTGGAACGCGCTGGGCAGCTGCACCTGGTGGTGAGCGAGGCCGAGGGGGCTCGGCCCCGCCACGTGTCCTGCTTCAGTGCCCAGAGCCCGCAGGGAGTGGCCCTGTTCCTGCAGGCCAGCCCGCAGAGGGACATCAGCCGCCGCACCGCCAGCTTCCAGTACGAGCTGCTGAGCAACCAGAGCGCTGCTGGCTCCGATTTCAAAAAGATGGCCCTGGCTGAAGGTAAGAGCAGGGGCTCCACGTTTGGGACAGATCTCAGGTGGCAGCTGATCCCCACTGAGCCGGTGCATCCCTGCTGACAGAGGCTGTTCTGGCATTGCAAAGGAGGCCCTTCTGCCTGGCAGTGCCCTCGCTGAGAACATCCTCTGTGCTTGTTTCTTTGCTGTGGTGGTATTTGCATAAGAAGAATTTTGGTTTGCATCTGATCACTGTGCTCTCCAAGCTAATAGTTGTGCCCCGTTTCCCCTCTGAATTCACCGGTCCTTTTGCAATGTGATGTACTGTACTGTACTAAGTAATTGCTCTGGTTTTTTCTAGCTATGTGCCGTCCTTGTGACAACATGGAACTCCTTATGGCCATTTGCAGCAGTGATTTTGGTAAGCTGACTAGAGGGGAGTCATTCTGCCTTTAATTTATATTGATTATTTGGATTTATTTGCTGTTTTTCCTAAAATAATAGCATGACTCTATAGTGCTCTCTGATCTGAGAAAGAAACTGTGAAAGAGAATCTGAATGGGGGGGGGCAAAGTGAAACTTAGAAGGGAGAAGCTTTGCTGCCAAGGCTCTCATTTCCTGCAGGCAGAAAGGTTATGAACTAAAGCTGAGCTGTGAGTAATGCTCACAGGTGTGCTTCTGACCCGCAGGTGTAGCCCAGTCACGTGTGCTTAGATGTACACTCAGGTTGAACATGCTCGGTGTGGTCATTTTTATTCCCTTTGTATTTCCTTTTATCCCAATTATGGATATGCCTTCTCCCTCCCCTCACAGTTTGCACACTCCTCAGTTTTTTTCTGTAGAGGCAGTGAGTTGTTTGCAACTGAGCTAAAGATTTCATGTGATTTAAACTTTCCTTCAGTGACATCTTGGTTAGGTTTCATCCCTTATGAGGAAACAGCACAGTTACTAGTCCATAAGAAAAGAAATAATAAGAAATAGTTATCTGATAATAGATTAAAATATTTTTCTTAAAAGTGCAATAGAATTTTTTTTTCAGTCGTGATTTGTTAATTTTATTCCCACATTTTTCAACATGCACATTTGTACCTCTTTGATTAGCTCAAATAGCTAAAGCTGTAGAGCTGCCTCTCCCCATAGCCACAATTCCCTTGCTGTAAATGTACCTACATAAAGAAATAAAACTACAAAACTCCATATTCAACATTTAAAAACCCCACCAAATCACTGCTCTCCTACCCAGGTTGACCATACTTTAAGGCTGATAAAATCAGACAGCAGCATCACGGTGCAAACACAAAACCAGTGTGGGGCATGCTTCCTTACGAGTGCCCCACAGCTGGTTATTTTTATTCTTCTTCCAAATTAATGGTGCCATGCAGCCCCTGGTTTGTCCTGGAGGAAGGTGCCGGTTCCCAAGCAGGCGCTGTGCCCACTGACAGATGTGGGGGCCCAGGCACACAAAGGGGACACACACACTCACAGCAGCAACAGAGCAGAAGAAACAGCCCTTTGAACTGACTCTATTTATGGCCTGACTTCCTTGCCCTGTGCTCACAAATCGCTATCATCAGCTTTTCTGATTAGAGAAAATAGCTGCTAATGAAATTGTAAATGACACTGGGAGAGAATGGGGGCTTTATGGTTGTCCTTAGCGTGGGGGTCTGCAGTCACTGCACCCCGAGCAGTGCAGGAGCAACTTGGAGCACCAGGAACAAGTGCATTATAGCTTGTCAATAGACTTGACTGCAGCTGATTAAAAATGATCACACAAAGAGAGAGACAGCGGAGATATCTGTTACACAAAATTCTGGGTTCCCTTGGAAATCTAAACAAATGAGGAAATTCTTGAAAACTTCTGAGGTAAGTTTTGGGTTGTTGAGTTTTCTTACAAGAGTGAAGGAGGTTTGTGGCAGGAGGATGGTGGTTGTGTGGCCTCTCATTGGCTGAAGAGCTCTTTCTCAAATGGTGAATGTTTCTGAACCTTCTATGGATGTGGGATTGACATTAATTTAATTAGTAGAAGAATAATTGATTGCTGAAAAATGGGGGCAGTGACAATGATAAAGGTGGCTTCAGGACAACAAACACCTGGGAGCATCAGATGGGATGCTTCATTCTCCATATGATGGATGCAAAGAATGCTTTCAAATAGAGACAATGGCTTCTTATGCTTTCCTTCCAGCTGGGATCCTTCTGGGAGAAGGTACATGTATGCAAAGTGATTTTTTAATAAGGTTTCAAATAAGGTCACTTTAAGAGTTGTGAGTGTTGTTCATCATCTCCCAAAGTGTCTTTTGGAGGATGGATGACATTGTCTTTTGAGAGGGGGGGAAAAAAAAAAAGCTAAACCTTTAAATGAAAACCATTTAACAACCTCTCATTTTTTTCTGACCAAGTCATATTCTGATTCTTCTTGGATCAACCTCTGATAGTGCTGTGAAAGGAAAAGCTCCAGAGTCCCCTGGAGTCAGGAAGGAGGTGTCTGTGATAGCCGTTGTCTTGGAACACAGACTGAAAAAAAAATCCCTGAGCTGACCTCTTGTCATGTGCTTTCTTATCCTCCACTACTCTGCATTATCAACCTTTTTCCTTTGGTGTAGCTGGTTTGAGTAGTCATTAGAGCAGAATTCCAAGGATGTAGCACAGCTTGTGTGGAGATTTCCTGTGCAAAGGATGCAATGTAAGCTCAGAAATGTGTCCATGTGCAGGTGGAAGGTGTAAAAACTGCACAGCAAAGCTGCTCTCCAGTTATTTCACTCAGTGAGCTCGTGGTACCTGAGCTGTTCTACTGCTGCTCCATAACCACCTCCTGTCTTCTTCACATCCAGTGGTGAAAGGATTAATCCGAAGTGTCTCCCACGACTCAGAGAACCACATGTCCCAGGTGGATGTCAGTGCCCAGAAAGTCTACAGGCAGAAAAACAGGATTTTCCAGCAGGAGGAAGGGAGTGAGGAGTGGCGAGGCCCCATCCGAACCCTTCTGCAGTGTAAGGTGAAGAAGGGAGGGGGAGATTTCCTCTTCACTGGGAATGAACACTTTGGGGAAGCCTGGCTGGGCTGTGCCCCTCGGTTTAAGGATTTCGTGTTGGTTTACCAGGCTGCCAGAGAAAGGGGAGCCAACCCTTGTGAGTTTGAGCTCAACTGACAGGAGAGACACTGTTGCTGAGAGTTGAACAGTTTCAGCCCAGTCTTTGGATATTGAATCTGGAACAAAGTTAAAACCAAGGACTGAAGTTAACAATTCCACCCAGACTGGGATCTGGACAATTTCCTGAAGATAACGGCTCTGGGAGCCCTGTGAACTCTGACTTTTAACTCACATTAATTTCTCTTTCTTCACATTTTCTTTGCCTCACAAAATAACTCTAGATTTTGGAAAGACAGTCTTTTGGGGAAAGTTAGAAAGCAGCCTGTGCTCAGTACTAGAAAAGTTTCTCTAACATCACTTGCTCTGTGTAAATTTGCTTTTTCTCTAGATATTTTTCTCCCCTCCTCAATCTACTTGATTTCTCTTCCTTTAAAGGCAAATGTGAATACTCTCTCTAACCTGGGAGGAAAAAACTACCTCTAAAGCAAAAAAAGCCCTTTCTTCACCAAGAACTACTTGATTTTTAAAACAGAACGTAGATGCTGTAAAAAGTACATGCTCCTTTCTGACATTGAAAAACTTTTAAGATTTTAATACAAGCACAGACAAAATGCAACAAAGTCACCTCCTTAAAGTTCTGTTGAACTAATTTAGGATCAAGAATTGCTCATGATGGTATTTTCATCTAAATTATCTGCCTCTATTCAATTAGTTTTTATTATTTGGTTGGTGGCTCCTCCCACACTCCCTTGATGCTTTAGCTAGACTCACATAATTGCCTATAGTTTGTGTAAATGGAATTCCTACACTGTAAAATGATATACAAATGTGTCTACCACTCAGAGCCAAATAAATGGTGTGAATAAACCCATTATTTCCCATGTAATGGCATCTGATTGCAGCCTGGGCAACATGGGGCTGACAGATGTGAGCCATGACAGGGCCTGGAGAAAACTGAATGAGGAGAACTCTGACAGGCCACAATTAATTGACTTTTGGAATGACTCCTCTTTTCCACAGTTCTACTTGGCTGAGCAAGATTCACAAATTGCTGTCTTGAACTTTTTTATGGGACAAAATAGCTGCCAATGAAAGTCTAAATGACATGAGCTTTGAATAGGAGTCATACAATGACCACTCTGTGACATGTTTTTAACTGACATTATTTGAGAAGTAGCAGCCACTTAATTGGGAGGGAATTAGGAAGGGGGGAGGAAATGGGAGGGAATCAGAGGACTGGGTACAGAAATGCAGTCTGTTAAACACTAACCAAATACAGTTTTACTAAAATAGAGAATGTCTTGATAAATGTTTCTACATATATTCACAGAGAATATGATTTGGAGTCTAAGTCAGTTGTTCTTTTTGCTGTGAAAAAGTAATCACAAAGCTAAATCAAGAGGGAATGTCATTAACAAGGAAGAAAACAGACCTTTTATGAATATGATCATGCTGACTTCCCTGGGGCCTCAGTACCTGCTCAGGCCCCTGGCTGTAGTCAGTCAAGTTTACACAGGCTTAAAATACCTCTTTGTCTGTGTTTGGAAACTGAGGCAAAGCTCTGGTCCTAATTGACCTCCTAATCCCAGGGACACCACGGGACAAGTAGAGAAGATAAGGATTTCCCCCCCCCTCCCCCCCCCCGGCTTAGGTTTTGTAGCACCCATCACACTGCTCAAGCAACACTGTGTGTGTCTGCAAACTCTTTGAGAGTTTTTTACCCCAAACCTTCCTCAGCCCAACTCACTTCGAGAATTTTAGGTGGAAATCTTTAACTTGTTTCATGGACACTTTTTCGGGTTGATTTTTAAATCTAAGGAGGCACCAGAGCAGCTCCCTGCTGAGTTGTTTTCCACTGGCCACCGGGAGAGGCAGCAGCTTGCAATTTCACTGGGGGCTATCAGGAATCACCATCTATTGCTGCTTCCAGGGGCAACCTAGGCTGGCAGATGCTGGATCTCACCTAAGGATTTTTAAAGCAATCCCACAATTGTGAGATTGTGTCTCTAATAGTCCATCTTCCTCCAGCTGATCTCCATGGTTTTGTTTACCCAGAAAGGTCTCCAGTTTTGTTCAGTGGGAAAGATGATTTCCCCATCCTCAGTGAGGATGCAGCATTACCAATAACGGGTATGCAGCTCAGGGCAGCTTAGGAGCAGTCCAGAGAACAGCAGAGCTTTGCCTACCCCTTCTCCAGCTCTCCCATAACCCAGTGAGTGATGCACTGAAAGAGCTGCCCTTTGTACTCTGTTGTGTCTTCACTTCTGCCTCCCTCCCTTGCCTCAACCCTGAGCAGAGAGCAAAACATTCAGAGTTAGGGTTTACTGTATTTATTGCGCTCAAACCATCACCATTCCTCAGCCAGCTCCAGGATTGGTCACAGGCACACAAAGCAGATGGCACAAAATCCATGGTGGTGGCTCTGCCTGAGTGTGGCTGGCAAAGTTACAAGCAATAACACACCTTATACAGACTGAAGTACAGGGTTGATATATCAGTATCATCAACAGGTTTATAACTACATAAGCATTTCTTTTTCGAAGTACACTGTTTTACTGATGCCTTTAATTGAAGATTAAACATTCATTTATTTTCATTCATCTTTTTGATTTACTCACTTGTATATTAAAATGCAAATCAATGCATATCCTCATGGCATTAACACCAGAATTGGTTCTTTTTCTAGATTAAGTTGCTTTTTTTGTAGTACTAAAAAGAGAATTACAATTAAAATACAGGCTCCTATGTATGTTTTGTTTAAAAGCAGTGCAGCTGACAGGTACTGCTTGCGTAACACTACTTCAATTGTGTTAAAAGGATTTTTAAAAGATCATTTATCATGCAGTAACTAGTATTCTTCCTGAACACACTAATATTTTTTATTGGTTAAAATAGTTGTATTACACTAATATTCCAATATATGTAAGATACCTGAAGCTAACCAAAACATTTTTCCGAAGCCCAGAGCTTGGTCCTAGTAATGCCAAGGTCACTATTTCCATCCCCACACAGGTCACTCACTTACGAGATGGACTCCGTGGTCCTTGAGAGTACCTTCCAACTCAGAATACTCTGTGATTCTGTGAATTCCAAATTAACAGAACTTCACTCAATGACTTTTAGTCATTCATAGCACAAAAGAAAGCAAAACACAGGATCAGGGCCCAGTAGAAGGCTTGTTTCACTGCAGGGCACCTCATGTGTTCCACATGCTTGGTCCTACACCAGTGTCCCATGTCAAGAATCCCACTTTATCCAACGAGGCAGAATAAAAGCTGCTCCTTACTTTGGATGTCCCTCCAGACTATGGCCACAGAAGCCCATAGACTCAGAGGGCAGTACTGACACCTCTAAAGTCAAGCAGTAAGGAACAGAGGATGGGGACTTTCTCCACTGCACAGACTGCTGGAGCACGTTTTTGCCCAGAACCAAGGGGAGAGAGTACTCCTTCAGCACCATGCTGAGTGGATCTGCAGCCCTGTGGCACAGCCAAGCAGCAAAAGGATTTCTCAGAGGGAACTGCTCTTATCTTTCACTGCTGAAAAACTGGAAGGGCAGAAACCCCAGTTTGTCATCCATTTCTGGCTCCCAGCAGGACACAGATGACTTCTGCACCTTTTGCAGAGTTCTGCTCGGGCTGGGAGTTTTAGCACTGACTGTGCTTCGGAAAGTGGAGACCCTTGAGAGAGTGGAACTGCTCCAATGACAGCCACAGCACTCTTAGATCCACCACCAATTCCATATCCTATTCTGACCATAAAATTGGAAGAAATGAGACTTGTGCTATCCTTGACAAAGTACTAAGAGTTTAGAAACCAAGTAAAAATAGAGACACCAAGCCTGAATTCCTGAAAGCCTCTCTCCAAAGCACTTTGGCTAATGTGAAATGGAGTTACAGAGGTTCTTTTAAGCCTTCCAACAATTCCCTGCCAAACTGCCAGCAGTGGCTTTGTGTTCTATTTCACCAAGTCCTGTAAGGGCAGTTTTACAAATCAAAGTCCAGGAAGGCTCTTGTGTGAGCTTCCCATGGGCTACAAGAAATAAGAGCTGGCAAACCAAGTCCAGAGGCATCAACAAGATACAGGCCCAAGAACTATGAGATCCAAATACCTTGATTGCCTACAGATTGTTTTAAAGTTATAAGTAAGAAGTACAGATTTCTCTGTACCTGGTGAGAATTTCTGAGGACATACCACAACCCAGGTAAAGAACACCAGGAGAATTAAAAATCCATCCCAAGAGGAATGGATGTATATTCTCCTTTGTGCTAATCCTCTGTACGTCAAAAGAGTCACCCTGTCTGCCCACAGGTTTCATGCAGAGGAACCAGCATTTTTCAGGTATTTGCAGGTATCAGGTATGTCTGTCTTGAGACTCCTCAAACTGGAGTCCCAAAACCATGCAAGAAATCCACCTGAACAACAAAAGATATACCAGCAGAGAATATCCCACCTCATGAAGAAGAGAAGCCTTATGACAGGAGACCCTGAGACCAGGAATGCACCCCCTGAACTCCTCAGCACACACAAAAAAACCCCCAGCACTGAAGAACCTTCAGTGTGAAGATGTGAACCATGTTCTGGGTCAGAAGATGACACAGAATGCTCCATCCCACAGTCTTCATCACAGGAGGCACACCACTGCTCTCCAGGATGTCTTCTGACAACTCTGGTGTATTCCCACTGTTTGGGCTGATGTAATTTGTTTCCTGGTGATTCTAATACCGCTTCTTTCCCATCAATTCTAAAAGTGGCTGCAGTTCCATTCTGATGAGATCTGTCATAATAGCTTTTATAACTCAGAGCCATAAAACCTGAACTTAGGGATTTCAACGGCCCTTTCTGTACCATCTGGTGGAGTCACACACTGAGAACACCTGTATGGACAACAGGGTGCACAGGCAAAAAGGCACCAGTGTGACCTCCCTCAAAGCCAGAATTTGTACAGGAATTCTTCTTGTGTCTTTCTCTAAGGGGTTATTGTTGCCCATGGAACAGATTAATTCTGCTGCTCCTTTACAGGAAACCACAGAAGCCATAGGGGCCGCTGAAGACATTTAACAAGGATTTGCATCATAACTTTGATTTTATGGCAATCGAGACCTTTTCAAACCGTTACAGTTTTTACTATCACCGACATTTTGCTAAATCACTACCTAAAGGCTTTTAGCGATTCAGACCAAAGAACTGCCAGATTTCCTAAACTGCTTAAAAGAGATGATAATTTTTGTATCGAACAATCAATCTTTGAGAGAGATTACCTGTGCTGCAAATGAACTAAACTGAGATACAAGACCTTACTCTTTCATGTGACAGAGAGAGAGAACAGCATCACTGGAAAACAGCCAGAAGGCTGGGTACAAGGCTTCAGTGAACTGCGCCTTGAATTTATAGATCAAGTTATTCTTCTCCCCCACCGCCGTGAAGATCACAAAGCCCCCCTCACAGTGGAGCAGCACCCCAATCTTGGTAGCCTTTGTGTTGGGCAGGCACTTTTCCACGTCGTTGTGCCAGGATGATATTTTGGAGTTGAGCCACTCGATGCACCAGGACCGGCTGTTCCTGCCCAGGCGGCTCTCGGGGCCCTGCCGCTCCATGCTGCCGTAGCAGACGCCGACGCCGCAGAAGCTGCCCTGCTGCAGCTGCACCTCCCAGTAGTGGATGCCTCTCTTGAAGCACTGGAAGCCCAGCACCTGGCGGTAGTCGGTGAAGCGCTGGGGGTGGTACTTGTGACCCGAGAAGGTGTCTGAGATGGACATCTTGGTGTAGTTCTCAGACAGAACCACGGTGTTGTGAGCTGTGTTGTAATCCAGCGTGATGTTGGCAGCATCTGCAATGACACAAATCACTTCAAGGTACTGGAGTACAAAGCACCTTTATTTATCCCATCCCATGTTTATTTGCCAGCTCTGCTCTCCTCAGTGCAGCCAGTTCTTAGGGCCACAGGAAAATCTGCTGGGTTCAACTGCAGCTCTACGTTATGCAATAGGCAAATGGAGGGGGAGGTTTCTTCCTTCCTGCAGGATCCCCTTATCACCCAAATATACCCTGGCAAAAGAAGATGATTTCTGATCCGGCAGCAAAGGGTATGCCATGTTGCATAGCATCATAACAAGCAATCATGGGCTCACTTAAAAGCCTGCATTTCATTTAAAAAGAATGCAGTGCACTACACTGTGTTTCTAGGCTACCCTAATGCTGTCTTTTTTGGGGAAACCAAAGTCATTACTTAAAAAATTTCATTTGTCTTCATAAAGATACATAGATGCTGAAGATTAATTTGATTAATCTGGCAAAATAACCACTTAGAAACCTCCTGCCCCCTTTTTCTCCAGAAATTTCCTTCATTTGTAACAACCTTAATAGGTTTGTTTGATATAAACAGCTAACAAAACCCCCTGAGAAGTATTTTTCTCAGGTAACTGCAGAGGACACATAACACCAGTATAACAGGAGCAACGTTCATCTTTAAGGAGTGTAATGTTGGGTGTCTTACACTGCAAGAGCTCCTCTCTGGATTTCTTCAGGAAGCTGTCAATGAGCTCTTTAGCAGCAGCAGCAGTTGTGGTGGCTGGTGCTGTGGCTGGTGCTGTGTCAACAGAAGAAAAGAGAGTTTGGCCAGTTGGGAAGAGACCTCACATGTTTAACACCCCATCACAGACACACTCAGGCTGGAGCTGCTCTAGTTTAGCCTCCTGCTCCCATCCAGGGTTAACTCCAGTATTAGCTCAGGCTGTTCACTGTCATGTCAAGTTTTGAAAATCCCACTCTCTGGACAACTTCTCTCAGTGTTTGACTGCTCTTACAGAGGCCAGCAAGAGCTGAACTTTTTCTCAATACACGGACACTAATGACCATCTTATCATTTTAAGAGCAGACAATGAAAATTACAATAGGCATGATGAAAGTTTGGACTCACCAATTTTAGCTGCTTTCTTTTTCTCTTCTGGAGGGGGAAAAGAAAAAAGTAAACTGTGAGTTCTACTGGGAGGCAAAAGCCACTGGTAAGATTATGTCAGTTCTAACACCATCACCATGGCTCTTCTGAAACTGCAAGAGTAAAGAGCTGACAGTCCAGCAGGCTGAAGCCAAGTACAAATGTTGCAGCAGCCCTCCTGTTAGAGGGTAGAGATGAGCTGAGACACAGACTTCTTGTTTTTCACAGCATGAAAAGGGTCCTGGTTTATTCCTCTTTACGGCTCAGCCGTCCTAACTCCAGCCATTCCCTGACTCTGGCTGCAGCAAGCTCCTACTGCAGGTATCAGTTTGCAGACTCTGAATGCTTTTACCTAGCCAGACTGTGACTGCAGGTTCCAACAAGAGGCTCCAACTGCAGCCCCAGACTGACCTCACAGCAGTGATTCTCCCCAGGATCCTCCTCCTTCACAATCCTCACATCACCCACTAACCCACTCCTTTTTATCACACTTATCTTTATTGGCTATAGCTGTGACTCATCAGGGGTGAAGCTGTATTCTGTAATTAACAGAGCTGTCACTTATCAGGAGTGGGGTCACCCGTGTTCCCTTTTCCTGCATACAAATACCCTCACACTGGAAATCTGTGCATCAAGCACAACCTTCCACTTGCTTCCTATTTTACAGGGTCATAAGCCTGGAAGGAGCTTAATCTCCCCTCCAGGAGCACTGTGTTCAGGCCTGTAGAACACTCCTGTTCCCATGAGGAGCACTGACTATTCCTTTCCTTTTTACAACAGAACTTTCAGTGCACCACCAGGAGCTGCAGCTCCATTCCAGTCCTGCTCCCACTGCACACCCCCCCTTACTCCTCCACACCCAGCACTTGGACCCTGTGTCAAGAGCTCCCTGGAAGTAACTGAAGTTGTTTCTTAACACTTGCATTTACTTCAAAAAGAAAACATGGAAGATCATCCACACAGGCTACAGTGCCCATTAATTCTGGTATCTGAAAAAAACAGTATTGAAAGGCCCCAGTATAACCTGGGGTCACAAAGACCATCACCCCAGCCCTAGACTGGAGGCAGCAAAATGTCTGAGTAAGGCTCCTTTAATCACCACTTACTGGTATCTGTCTCTGCCTGCGAAGTGTTTTGAGCCTGGGGAACATTTTTCTCTTTGTGGGTCTGGTCTGTGAGGGAAGAAGAAAAAAACCAGATCATGAACAGGTCCTAAGCAGAACTCATACATATAAATCTATCAAACAAACCCAAAGGTGTTTGGCACAAATTAAAAAACCTGCAACAACCAGAAGGTGGAGAGGCTCTGCTTTGTTTTGCAGCCCACATTGACACCACTACAGGCTGATGCACCTGTGTACCTGTGCAGTTCACAAAGGCATCCATTCCCAAATATCCCAAAGCACCCTCCCTTCCCTGTGCCAGGGTGCTCACTGCAGGTCATCACTGCAACACCACCACAGCAAAGAGCTCTCGGGTAACTGCTCCAACTCTTCTTTAACAGTAAAGCCACAGTTAGCTCAGGATGATGTTCTGGAGTACTTACGTGGTCCGTGAGCCTTTTTTCCAACACTGGGTTTGTTTGGATAAGCTGCTGGAGGGGCCTTAGTTTTCACAGGTTTGGCTGCAATGGTGATAATTTACATTATGGTTTGTATGGCCAGGAACATTCATGGATTAGTGAGGACATTTTTCCATCCTATTTTTCAGTTATGCCAACAGAACTGAAGCAATATTTGGCAGATCTGGGAACTGCACACCCATGCCCTAGTCCAGAAGATAATTTGGCTAAACCCAGTAAGTGGAGTTTTGTTCCACCACACTTAGACAATCAGCACCTTTACAGCTGGGTAAGCAGAGTCCTGCCACTATAAAGCCTTTCAAATCTCCTCTCAAATCCACATCCAACCCTGCTACACAGTAACACCATAAATTACTCTAAGGAAGAAAGACTGAGCTTTGCCAGAAGGGTGTAATAGCATGATACTCATCAGCTTATCCAAGTATAGATAACAGTGAAAAAACACAGGCACATTTTGTCTCCCAGTTTAGTCCAGACTGTAATGTTACTGTGTAGAAATGGAGCACTGCAGAGATTGGAAGACACAATTTGTATTAACCTACTGTATTTGTTGCACTTTTTAAAAAAATTATATTTGGACTGGAGAGGAAAGATCCCTCACTTCAGCTCAAAGCAAAAGTAGAAATTGCCAATTTCCCCAGTGATACAGTACCTTCTTCTTTTTTCTCCCTACTCTGAGTCACTGAATGTTTCACTATGTCCTTGAGCACAATGGCAGACTGGTAAGTGGAATGCAACACATTTTGGTCCATTTCAACTACAGGAACAAAAGCCTCTTTTGTTGCTGTTTGTTGCAGTGCTACTGCTCTCTGAAATGACAAATGAGAGACCACCTTGTGGAGCACACAGAGAAAAAAATACAATCAACTTACTTTAAATGGGGTGGAGTTTGTGCATTCATCTCAAATTCAAGGGAACAAAGGCTACAGTCAGACACAGCTCATGGCAAAATTCCAGCAGCAGCTCAGACACCTTCATTCCCACTGGTACCTGAACCAATGACCAGACAGGTCACAGCACAGAGCTGCCACACCTCATGGAGGTGACTCCTGCCCAGTGACCCCTCTGCTTGTGGCAGCAGCAGTGGCTGAACTGGGGGAGTTACCAGACATCCCTTCAGCATTCTTACACTGATATTTGTGTACTTTTCAGTACATCCTTTGATAGCAGGTTCTTGCACACCACTGCATTTCCATTTGACTGGAAGTCTCTGGAGAGCAGGATGACCACAGCAAGTTTTTGTTATTCTGCATTCTAGAATGAAAAATTGGATTCACATTTAAATGATACATTACCTTCAAAAACAGAACGTCATCAATTTCAGTCAGTGCCATCTCAATCTGATCTTTGAGAGACTGAATTTCATTCTTCTTATTTCCCAGAACACTGTAAATATAATCAAACTTATTCCAAACTCTCTTTTCTTCCTCTGTAATTGCTTTCATGATCTCATTTTCTCTTGCTTCAATTGCAGCTTTAATTTCTGAAAACTCATTTTTGATCAATTCCTTCTTTCTTGAAGCTGTCTCCTGGAGCAGACAAGAGCAGATAGGCACTGGTTTCAAAAGAACAGTTTGTAAACAAAATACTCTCAGTGCTACTGCACAAAAGCCTCTGATGAAGATGTGGGTTTCTCTTCCTTGAAACAAGCAAGAGAAGAACTGTAGATTTCTACATGGTTTGGAAAGAAAACTCCGCCATTCACAAGGAATGGAACCCGTTCTCAGTGCCACCTTTACATGAGGGTATAAAACCTTGCACAGTGCCTGGTTTACTCCCATCTTCCACAGAGCTGCCTGGCCCTGCCAAAATTCCTCTTTTCTGTTCCTCCCTAGTAACACCTTTCCTGCCAATGCAGCCTCAGTACTACAGCCGCTGTCACAAGGGTACAATCACCAACACCATGCAGTGGCCAGCGGGTGCCAGGAACCTGAGAGCACTCTGAGCAGTCACCCACTTACAGCAGATTGGTTCTGGTTTGTTTTCACCGTGCTCATTGCCCGGGCAGTCCTTTCACCCTGGTTATGCAGCTCCACGAGTTTTTTCTTCAGCGCTGACTGCAAGAGGAGAGACCAGAAAGTATTTCAGAGGCAGTTGTCGTGTCTGCACTCAGTTTTAAATACTCTTGTAAGCATTTAGTACTCTCAGCTTAAAACCTACCTTCCCTTGAACCTTAGAGTGTGTGAAAGTAGTGTCCTGCACACGTGTGGCTTGTGGCACCCACACACTCCCCACCTCTCCCAAGAGCAAGATGCCATTGCTGACACTCTTCACAAAGGACCCGGTACTTTCATGAGCACAGCAGTTCTCATGCTAAGAATAAATGTTACATTAGCTCTCAGGTTGGATTTTGGGCTTGAAGTTGATGCTACTGTTCACCCCTCTCCTTTTGAGAATCTTCTCGTTCAGATGTGATTTACCTGTTCCTTTAGTTGAATATTCTGCTAAACTCAATCAGGGCTAAGTTCTGCAGCTAAGTTCTGCACACACTCACTGCACAGATGGGAGTTTGGCCACCTAAACTTTTCAGCACACTTTACTTATCCACATTGATTTTCAGCTGTGCTAGAAAATATAAAGGCCAGGTTTCCTTCCCTTCTACTCTGTGAACCTCTTTCTGGCTTTCATCTACCTATTTGAGATCTCCCTACGACACCTTTGTGGTTCCTCTTAAGAACATCTGCAGAGGAATGTCGCCCCCTCAGGCTGTGACAAGCCCTGGCAGGGAGCAGAGCATCAGAGGAGGCTCAAGAGTTCCGGGTGATGCCACAGAGCATGGGAGGCCTCACTGGTGAGCCCAGCCCAAGAGCTGGGAATCAACTCCCAGACAGCGCCTTGCCAGACCCCTGCTCTTCAGCAACATCTTGGAGAGAGGAGGAAAACGCAAGGAATGACTGAGGACGTGCCTGAGCACATGTCGGAAGGCAGATAAGAGCTTATCAACGCCAGACATGAGATTTACAGAAGATGTCTTGCTCTGGCCTCCACTCCGCACTCCGGAGCGGTCCCCCAGGCACCGAGGGAGCCAAGGGGCGCCTCGGGGTGTCCCCGGGAAGGTGTTCCAGCCCCGGGGGCCACCGGCCAACCCCACCCAGCCCCGGCCGCTCACCTGGGCAGCGGTTTTTGCCTGCTCCAAAGGGTTGGTGGGGCACAGCTTGTGCCCGAGCAGGCAGAGGGAGCAGATGCAGACGCCGTGCTGGCTGCAAAAGAACTCGAAGAGCCTGTTGTGCTGGGGGCACTTGCGCAGCTGCAGGTCGCGCAGGGGCGGGCAGAGCTGGTGGTCGCGGAAGGCGGGGCTGTCGCGGTGCGGCCGCAGGTGCTCGGCGCAGAAGGACGCGGTGCAGGTCAGGCAGGTCTGCACGGCCGGCGCCTCCCGGCAGCTGTCGCAGGGCACGGGGGGCTCCCCGGCCCAGCACCCCCCCGCCTCCCCATTCCCATTCTCATTTTCCTCTTCCTCGTCCTTGGCCCCGGCACGGCCCTGGAGCTGCTCCACCACCCGGCACAGCACCGTGTTCTTCTGCAGCTGCGGGCGGCCCGCGAAGGTGGCCCGGCACTGCGGGCAGCTGAAGCCCCCCGAGAGGCCGGCCCAGCTCAGCTCCAGGCAGGACGCGCAGAAGTTGTGCCCGCAGGGCACCGTCACGGGGCTGCTGAAGAGGCAGAGGCAGATGGAGCAGGTGAGTTCCTCCTCCAGCCCCGACAGGCCCGGTTCCGACTCCAGCGCCGCCATCGCCCCGTCCGCAGCTGCCCCAAGAGTCAGCAAGAGTCAGAAACAGAAACGAAACTATGGCCGGGGCTTTCCGGAAAACTACGTGTCCCATCCCCGCCCCGACGGGAGGGGCGGCAGCCAGGGGACGGACCCTGCGGCGCCCGCCCATGTCGGGGGCCGGACAGCCCCGGGATGCTGGGGGCTCTGCCCTGGAGAACGGGACCCCGGGGCGGGGACGTGACGCCCGCGGGGCTGCGGGCGGGCCGGGCCGAGGGCTCCGAGCCGGGGTAGGGGCAGCGTCACTCGGAGGTGCCCGGGGACCCCGGGGTCGGTTCTGAACCGCCGCGGGGCATTTGGGGTGCGGTGCCCACCCGCGCTGCCCGCCCCGCTCCCGGCCCAAAGGAAGGCGGGACAGCCCAGCGCTGTCCGGCCGCTGCCGCGATCGCCGGCTCCGCCCGGGGCTCGGGAATGGTGTGAACCCCAAATCCCCCCGTGCACCGCCCCAGCTGCTCCGAGCTGTGGGTAACCTGGCTGCTGGAGACCCTACGGGGTTTGGGTTGGAAAAGACCTTGAAAAATCATCTGTCTGCAACAGCTGATGTCAGTGCAATGCTCTTAAAGCACACAGGTTACTGCATTGTGATTGTGGAAACCATCAAAACAGAAGATGCTTCCTCAAATTTCTTTTTCTCGGTCTAACTGTTCAATAATCACTGTTTCTAACAGGAACATTGATGCTGAATAGCAACAGTGCATGTACTCCTGTCTTCACTAATTTGACCTCAAATTCTTTCAGTGATCTTTTCCTCCCCCTTCTTCTGCCCTGTGTGCTGGTGTCCCAGGGACTTCCTTGGGGCCCTCTGTATTTCTTCACCCATGCTGGCAGCAGGGATGAAATGAAGCAGTCTGGCACAAAGTCTGTGACTCCTCAATAATTTATATGGAGCCTGATGGGCTGCAGCAGAAGGAGCTGTGTGCTCTCAACTCCTGTCCAGTGGGCAAAGAACATCTTGTGTGGAGAACTGCTGAGGTTCCCTTTAAGGTCATTCAAAAGTATTAGCAGGTAATCTTGTGGGCGTTGGGTGCTCTGGGACCTCCAAGAATGTTCAGGACTTACAAAGAATCACAGAATGAACTAGGTTGGAAAGGACCTTTAAGATGATCTTGTCCAACCTATGATCTAACCTAACACCTCCCCATCAACTAATCCATGTCCAGTCTTCTTTTAAACACCTCCAGGGATGGTGACTCCACCACCTCCCTGGGCAGATGATTCCAGTGCCCAATCACTCTTTCAGGGAAGAATTTCTTTCTAACATCTAACCTGAACTTGCTTTGGTGCAACTTGGGATTGTGTCCTCAGGTTCTATCAGTTGTTGCCTGGGGTCTCACTCAGTGCCAAGTACAGGGGAAGTGCCAAGTACAGGACCCCCCTGGTCCTGCTGGCCACATGGTTCCTGATACAGGCCAGGATGCCATTGGCCTTTTTGGGCACACAGCTAGCTCTTGTTCATGCTCCTTGTATAAAGCACTCAAAAGAAGCAATCATGGGTGGTCTGTTACAATT
The DNA here is from genome assembly GCA_013401135.1 of Cettia cetti. Classification (NCBI taxonomy): domain Eukaryota; kingdom Metazoa; phylum Chordata; class Aves; order Passeriformes; family Sylviidae; genus Cettia; species Cettia cetti. The sequence goes on from VZUI01059041.1 coordinate 36,077, forward strand.
GCAATCAGCTCCAAGCCAGCTCTTTTGGAATATTAAATCAAATCTGGAGAATCATTGTAAGGCTATGTTGCAGAGATAATGTGGACTTGTACCTACATCAGTTTTATCCCTCTAGCCTTGTAACACTCCTTCAGGATAAGCTGCAGAGGGGTTGTGTCACAGGGCTCTGAGTCACTGCTCAGTAACAGATACAGGTGCAGAAAGGACAATGGAGGCATTTGGAGCTGCAGGGCTGTGACAGGAGCAAAAGTTCAGGGATCAGCTCTGTCATATACTGGAGGGTGGAGGAGTTTCTAGGAGATGGGCACAGTGCCACAGGTTTACAGTGTGGTTGGAATGTGATCAGGACTTTGTAACTGCTGTCAGAGGAAATGCAAACACCTGACAGGGGGTGGCTGACAGTGACTGCACTGACTGAACGTTCTTAGAGAGCTGTGCTGTGCATGAGTTGGGACCAAAGAGCTGCTCTTAATGTTTGCATTTTTTTATTTCCATAGGTGAACAAACACCCTGGGCTTATCTGGACTAAGCTTCTGTCACCTTTCAAAGACTCAGCATCTTCACTGTATTTTCTGTGGCACTCATGTGGTATCAACTGATACAGACAAAAGTATGGAAATAAAAAGGGTAAATATACACCCTCATAATTGTAGCTTTTGCTTCTGGAGCATAGCACAGAATGTTTAGAGCTCAGATGAGCAATTTAAGTTCCTTATTGTCCAAGAGGGCTTGGAGGAAGCCCAACCACTCCTGTTGTCTAAGAGACAAAGTTTTAAGATAAAAAATTACTGCTACCATTTAAATAGATACTGAAGTTATTACTCACTTTTGCTTGCAAATACTTGGGAATTCCTGTGATTCTGAACTAAATCTAACCCTTTGCCCAGACACTGCACATTCCAAGTGCCCTGCAGAGCCCAAGCAGAGCTTCTGAAACACAGTGGGATAAATTGTACCTTGCATTCCTGCCTCCAGGAAAGGGACTGGCCACTGGCAGGAAAGCCCCAGGGACAGAAAGGCAGCAGTGAGGGTTTGTTCAGCGTTTCACCACCTCCTTGTGGGATTCACGTGCAATTGTCCCATCCCGGATTCCTCAGAGCAGGAGGTGGATGGGACAGGGAGAGCTCTGGGCAGCTCCCTCCTTGCTGCCTGCCCTTGGTCTGATTTGAATTCAGCAGGGAAGCAGTTGCTTCACACAGACTTGGTAACAATGGGTAAAAAAACCTCAAGATTTTACCTTCAAAACACCCTCTCTAAGGGGTGTATTTGTTTTCCAGCATCTGCTGTTTGGCACAGCCAGAGCAACTCTGCATCCATTTAATTCATGCCCAAAATGCACAGTAGGCAATGGAATAAGAGGAGCAGTGAAACACTTGCATTTACTTTTGCAGCTTCCTAAAAATTAATAAGTAATGATTTCCCTTAAAAAAACAATCTTTCCATTAATCCCCACTGTCTGAGCATGACTGTGCTCGTGTCTGACATCTTCTTTTCATCCAGTTTGCAAGAACAGCCACATGAATCTAACTGAACTTTTCTCTACAAAAACAAATCCTAGCATGAAATAATGGCATCTGAAGAAAACCACAATGCACAAATTCAGTTTACTTGTATAAAAATGATTCCTTCACAAACATTTTAATAGGGCTGATGCAAAAATGCACAGTACTTTAATGGATTCATGCACTAGGTCAGAGTACATGATAGCTAAACCATAATGTACAATTTTTCAGGTGTTTGTTTGTCTCTAGTTTTTTTTTCCCACGTCTTCTCTGTAGGAGTCCACTACCTAGGACAGGGATAATCTGAAAGTGTAAGACTTGCCAAGGCTCCAGGGGTACAAGGTGCCCCCTCAATGCTAATAATTATTAGAGCTGTCAGTGCAGTGCATTGCCAGCACCTGGCGACCCATTCTGCTGCTGGAAAGGGGAGGAGAAAGGCAGCACAGAAACTTCAGCACTTACAGGGCAAGAGGGCTTGCTCTAAAACAAATAAAGGCTTTCATAGCCTACATAGATTAACACAGTGGGACACAACTGTGCCAAGGGTTTGTGTTAAATTCCACTGGTTCTAAGCAAAGTTGACGGTTACCAGAGTTATTTATCTGCCTCAAAATCACAGAAGCTCAAAATCCACAGGCTGTTCTGGGCATGTTCAAGTGAACTCTTTAAGTAACTGCCAAGTCATAGTATTTGTGTGATGCTTGGCAGCAGCAGAGGACAAGTTCTGTACATCAACAATACTTATAATTAATTTTTAAATGAAAGTGACCTCCAGCAATTACACAGCTCTAGCCAAACCCAGACATTTAAACAGTTACTCGCAGAACAGGGTTGTGTTTTATCTTTTAATCAAACCATTCCAGATTTGCAGCTTGCTGCAGTAGGATATAAATATTCAAACCCAACAAATCCATATTAGACTTCCTACAATAAACAAAGTTTTCATGTATTACATAAAAACATAGCCTAAGGGAAAAAAAGTGTTTTTCTTTTGGTCTACTTCTTTTTAAGACAGTAATATCCACCAATGCACCTGTCACCCTCAGAACCAGAAGGCAGAATTTCACAGAACAAATCTGTACAACTGTTCACATTTTTTCACATCCCAGATGTTCAATTTTCAACGCTGGATCCGTTAACTGGAGGCTCCACAATCAGTCTTGGCTCTATCAGTGCATCCCAGCTTTCAGTTATCTGGAAACAAACCACAGGCAGCACTTAGCAGGTGCCAGCAGGGTGCTGTTACACTTTTGCCTATATCTGAACAACAGCACCACTGAACCAAGATCACAGCTCCTCCTGTGAGTCACTGACCCTACTGATGAACCTCAACCTGCCTGGGTAAGGAAAGGTGCAGCAAAGAACAACAGTGATGAAATGAAAAGCTAGTAAGAAAGGATCTCTATGAGACATGATGTTGTGTATTAGCCAAAACAAGAAGTTTGGTGAGTGGCTGTGACCCCAGTTAATTGAGTAACATGCAAGAACTAATTATTGTGATGCACATTCTTGCCAGAAAGGAACAATTATTTTTGCTTTGATTGATTCAAACTGGATGCATGATTACAAAGGGAATGTCCCTGAGGTGACCAGAGGCAGGAAGCAGGACAGGTGCCAGCTCAGCAGAGCTGGTGGCAGGATCACAGCAAGCCCCACATACCTTGGTGTCCTGAGGCACCGCGTACTCGATCAGCTCCACTCCATCTGCAGACTGATACACCAGGTCGAACTTCCCAGGCTCCTTAGCAACTGAAAAACCAAACAAAACCAGCTCAAGGAGCTACAAACATAAGAAACTTTAAATGTTTACCACAAAAGCTGATCAAAACCAGTTTGGCTTTGAGGTTTCTTTTTGTTTGTTTGTTTTTGGGGGTTTTTTTGTGTTCAGTGTCTGGGTTCAGAATTGTAACAAATAATCTTGAGGTAAAACTGAATACTACACACCAAAATTAAGGTAATTATCTGACTACTCACATGAGCAAGTCAACAATATGTTGCTGAAATTTGAGAAAAGTGCTCATGTGACAATTCATTACTTCTGGCTTAAATGGCAACTGGAGGATACAGTTTGAGAAACATTCATAATTTCAGGAATTGCACCTTGTCATTGCAGGGACTCACTTCCACACCCACTGAAGACATATCATTATGACCTCACACTTTCTCTGTAGTTCCATAAAATAATTTCTTTCAGAAAATGGTACCACAGTAGAGGTGAGTTACTCACCACTCAAACTGACTGAAAAAAAATTGCTTTGTAAGTACCCATGAGCATCTTTCAGTTCAACTAGCAAGGGTTAGAACTTCTCAATTTAAATGTACTTTTTAGTGAGGGAATGAGGAGAGGTTTGTTGAGAATGAACCCAAGGAAATTTGGAATACTCCTGAAAGACAAAGTGTTCCTTGGACTTCTGGCTTTCCAGGTGAAGCACATGACAACAAGCCCTTGGTGCCCCCAGGTACGTACCTTGTCCTCCTGATGCTGAAAGGATCTCAAGTTCAATCTGCCTTTTTTCAGCATTCCAACTGATTATTTTTGCCTCCTTCACAGAGCAACAAGAAAAAAAATCGGGTAAGACACACTTCAGCACTGGATAACTATTCCATATTTACAACTAGTGTTGTAAATACTTGATTGCTGACAGAGGAAATAGGTATATTTGCAAATCAATTTTCCAGTCTCTAGGTATAAAATCTGCAAAGAATTAATGCTCAGCAATCTATAACTACTGGCATCAATAAACCAAAGTTACTCATTGTCACCAAATTTGCAGTTTAAATTAGTACTTACCCAGAAACCAAGTTATTTGAAGTAGCAACAGTATTTTACTTGCACCAGTTTTAAGAACTTGCCCTGACTTCAAATAGCAGTAGACTCAAATACAGCTACATTTTTCTACTTCAGGGTCTGCAATTTTTGTCATCTCTAAAATATTAATGATTTTTAATAATCCTTGTAGTTGGTGTTTTGTTTGGTTTTGGTTTTGTTTGTTTGTTTGTTTAAATAACAGCTACATCTTTCAAATTTTCAATTAGTTTTGGCTTCTAGAGTTTTGATTTTTACTGCTGCACCAGGAACAGCCTGGGAAGTCAACTGGATGCAAGGAAAAACACTGCACAACATCAAAATATCTAAGCCATAGCTCACCTATCATAGTTCTGTGAGTGAAGGAAGGGAGGAAAGAAAACTAGTACCTTATAGTCTGAAACTTCAGGGCTGTAATTTTCAGTTAGTTCCAGGCGCTGTTGAAAGAAACACAAGTAACAAACTGTAACCTTTCCCAACCTTTGATGATTCCACCTACATCCAGACAGTTTCTTCAGCAAAAGAAAAGTGCAAGAGCCAAAGTCTCCTACACACAATGCCAGTCATGGTCCCAGGTAGACTTCCAGGACCTGCTGCTTCAAAGGATTTATGTTCAGGTCAGGTTGTGTGAGAAGATCAAGGAGGTGGACCCCAGTCTCCTCATCTGCAGGGATTTCATTTTCATTTACTTTTTTATTTTGCAGTGCAGTGTAATTATTTGTATGGTAAGACTTGCAGTAACATTTACATGGAAAAATCACATCGAAATGACAGCAGAGACAGCATTTCTTATGTTATACAAATACAGAAAGTCTAAAGAAATGTACTTAACTTCTGTATATGCTCCAAATGTGTATTTGTAAAAATCAAAGCCAGATTTTAAAACAAGCGAATTTTAGAGAAACTATTAGGTCAGGAACTTAAGAGTGGCCCAAATGAAGCAATTTTAACCTAGTAACATTCATTATTTCCAGAGTTCTTTACCTTAAAGACAATTCTTTCTCCCACTTGGGGTGGAGCAGCTAGAAGAGGTAACACACTATAGTCTCTTTTGGGAATCTCCACGGGATTCTGTGAAACAAAGAGTAACCCACTGATTTAATTATTGTATCAGTGAAAACAGAAGACAATGTTCGTGCTGTATGGATTGCAAGAAGCTCTGAGAAGAGCAAGGTACATTCTTTGTTTTTATATATATAATACAATCACTTTCTTGTTTCACAAACACGTCCTCAGGCTGACAAATGGAATTACAGTAAATGAAAGTTAAGATCAGCCTTTATCCCACTAATCTATTTCTGCTGTTATGAATTAATCCTATCCTATAGGTTCTTGGTGCAGTTCAAGCTGCCAGAGAAAGGTGACCTCTGCCTATGTAAGTCACTCACCTGGATAAGAACAGAAGTGTTTGTCGCAGCTTCATTTAACTGCCTCTGTTTCTGGCCTTCACTGCTGTAGTTATAGAAGCAGCCAGGGTTTGCTCTTCTCCCATGGCCCCTCATCATCCCACGATACCCACGGCCCCTAGGTCCTCTCCAGGAGTTATCCTCTCCCATTCCATGCCCCCTTCCACAGCCTGGGCTGGAAAGCAGTCCTTGGACGCTGGCTGGCAACTGTTTAGTGCAGTTCCTTACTATTGAATTACCCAGTCCAGTACCTGCTGCAGATTTTTTAATGACAAGTGTGTCTGAATCTGAACTATCAGAGTCTGAAGAGGAGCTCTTTGCTTTGGGAGCCTTGGTGCTGGCTTTTACAGCCACCACATGGTTTGGCACAGATTTTTCCTTTGCAGTGCTGTCTTGTGCTGGTGTTACATTCTCATCCTCTGTACTTGAGTCAGAATCTGAACTAGAAGACTGGTGTTTTTTAGCATTTTTACTAATTGCAGTGTTAGTTTTCTCAGTGTTAGACTTTACAGTCATTTTATTATTTTTCACATCAGAATCTGAAGCAACTTGGTATTTGTCTTTGGGATGTGTTACCACTACAGGTTTATGGGAAGATTTATTTTCCTTTACGTTTAATTCACTGCTGTCACTGTCAGACGATGTGCTGGAGGAATCTGAAGCTCCCACCCTCTTTTTCCTGGACTCTGTTGTGATCTTTTTGGTGCTATTTTTACCAGAATTTAGAGAAAAGCTCTCATTTGCCTGTTCTAAAGCCATCTTTGTTGCAGCAACCTCTGTCTGCTTTTCATCCTTCTTTTTTGTTGCCAGCTGCTTCTCCCTCTCTGTTTTTTTCATCTTTTTAGAATGGGAGGTAGAGGTCTCTTCCTTACCTTCTGTGAGTCTATTTCTTCCCCTAAGTTCTTCCTTTCTTTTTCTTTTCATGTACCTTTTCTGAGAGTCCCAAGTATCTACAGAGGTCTCTTCCCTACAAGAGGAATACTCAAGGTTATGCTTCTCCTTTTTCTTTTTCCTTTTATGCTTGCCTTCATTCCTAGAGAATTCTTCCTCATCCTGCTTGTGTCTGTGCCTTTTTTTGTCTTCTTTTGTTGTGTAAATAAAGCCATCATCTATCTCTTCATAATCATCTGCAACTATCTCTTCCAATTTTACTCTGTTAAAAAAAAAAGCCACCGTTCAGCATAATGAACACTTTTCCCTACACGTGAGCAGCTCAGGCAAGTTCCCCAGAGTGAAGATGCTCCAGCGTTTCTCTGGACAGTCCGGCCCCCTTCCCTGCAGCATAGGCTCCCCTTCCATCTTCTGGAACATTTCCAACTGCTTGGCTACCTCCATCCCTGTAGTGCTGAGTTTCAAGCCTGAATGTGTTGATGTTAAAAAAGGGTTCTTTCCCAGACTTTCTTCTGGTAAACAGAAGAACAATGTTTTGTAAATATAGGAATGTTCATATTCTTTCTTATAGGAGGGACCTTCTTCTGATGTCCCTCTGGGATGACCAATTGCTAGAAAGGTTTACCTTTTGTGTTACCAATCAAACTGGCCTCTGACTTTCTGTATAAAGGAGGAGGTCGTCCCACAATAAAGGGAGAACCCACGACACCTGCAAAAAGGAACCTGCGTCTGTTTCCTTTGATGTCTCTTGCAACACATCCCTTCTGGGCATGCTGGGTTGTCTCGGGTGTTGGGAATCAGTGCCCGTGGGCACCTGGCACCCACTCCACCACCCAGGGAAGGGGTCACTCCCCCGGGGAAGCCCCATCCCTGTCCCACCAAACCCACCTGGGGATTCACAGAATCCTACAATGGGCCAGGCTGGAAGAGACCACAGTGGGGTCATCTGGTCCCACCTCCCTGCCTAAGCAGAGTAATCCCAGAGCACGGGACACAGGGCTGTGTGAGGATAACTCCGCATCCTCTCTGGACAACTTGTCCCAGCATGCGGTTCCTGCACAGGGAAGAAGCTTTCCCTCCCGGTCAGGTGGAACTTCGTGGGCCATCAGTTCCTGCCCGCAGCCTCGTGTCCTATAGATCGGCACCAGCGGGCAGAACCCGGTCCGGCCTCTTGGCATCCCCTTTAGATACTGACAGACACTGATGAGGCGCGTGTGTGGGACTGACCCCCGATCCCGCTGTCCCGGTCCCTGTCCTGATCTCGCGGTCCCAATCCTGCTGTCCTGATGCCGGTCCGGATCCCGCTCTCTCTGCGCGATCCCGCTGTCCCGGTCCCTGACCCTATCCCGCGGTGCCGGTCCCTGTCCCGACCCCGCTGTCCCGGTCCCTGTCCCTATCCCGGTCCCTGTCCCGGTCCGGTCCGTACCGCAGCGAGTCGTTGTCCCGCACGAGGCGCGCGCTCTCGGCGGGCGGCAGCAGCGCCCCCTGAAGGAAGAGGCTGAGGCGGGCGCGGCGGCTGAAGCCGAAGCGATGGCGGATAAGGCTGAGCAAGTCGGTGACGAGCCGTGCCTGGCCCGGCTCCAGCAGCAGCCAGCACAGCGCGCAGCCCGGGCTGGCCGGCGGAGGGTGGTCGAACATCAGCCGCAGCCGCACAGGGCCGCCGCCGGCCGCCATCATGGAGGAGGAGGAGGAAGAGGCGGGGAGGGAGGGCGGGGCCTCAGGGCGGGGCGGGGCCGGTCCCGTGACCGCGGGAGCTGCGGGAGCGATGGGGCCGCTTCGAGCCGTGAGCGCGCTGTCCGTGCTGCTGCTGGCGGCAGGTACGGGACGGGACGGGACGGGACGGGACGGGAGTGGGGCCCCCGGGCACGGCGCTCCTGTGTCCCGCTGCCGGGCAGAGCCGCGGGAAATTCCGCTTGCCGAGGTGGCGGTCGGGAGGGACAGAGAGGGTGGCGGGAGGCCCGGCGGGAGCAGCAAAGCCTGGCCACTGTGGCTTGGAAAAGCCTTATTGCGTCTACTCCAGTGCCTTTTGCCCTCATCCCTGAGATAATGGGATGGAGTGTCAAAGGTCTGTTTCGTGTCTGAGATGGACAGTAGACTGACTGTGTAAGGTGACCAGACTTTACTGACTTAATTGAGTTTAAATTATATTTTGGATTCCTTTAGAAGTGACCCTCTGTCTGCATTTTCCCTCTTTGGGGCCTGTGGAGTGCTGCGGTGTCCGCAGACACCCAGATCAAAGTGCGGGGATGAGCTCGGTTGATCGGGCCATGGAGCCAATTACTCCAATGCTGCGGGTTCGATCCCCGGACTAAACGGTTCACTACGCGGTTGCACTCGATCTTTTTCGGTCCCTTTCAACTTAGAATATTCTGTGATCCTTGTTGAAATTGCAGCTGGTTAGGAAGTTATTCCACTGGGGTTAGTGGAGTTGTGCTTTCAGCCCAGGCCTTGAAAACACTTCAAGAACGAATTATTCCAGCGATTGGGCTGTTACTCCGGTGGCAGCTCTAACACCAGGCTCTGATAAGGAAGCACTTAATTACACACTTCATTCATTGACGATAACTCAGCTGTGGGTGGGGGTGTAAGTGTAGGCAAGTTTCTTACAGTAATTTTTTTAATAGTAGTAGCACTTCTAATTATCACACCCAAGACTGAAATGTAATGTTTTGGAACGATTGTGGTGGAAATCCCAAAGCTGAGCCTTTTTACCTAGCTGATTGTTATTTTTATTTCCTCTCAAGGTGTAGTTCTGAGACAGCCCCAAGAGCCCAAAGAGGTGTGGGGATATGTGGAGGTTCGGAGCAAGGCCCACATGTTCTGGTGGCTCTACTATGCAAATAACCCAACCAAAGACTTTACAGAGTTACCTCTCGTCTTATGGCTTCAGGTAAGGTTTGGTTAGAGATACCTAAGCAGTAATTATTTCCATCTGTTCAGTCTGGTATCTGATATTGTGCAGCTCTACAGAAACAGGATTCAAAACTGCCTGGTTCTAAATGCCTCGCCTGGTGAATGAGGTGTTGGGGTTGGGAAAAACAAGGATGATTTAATTCTGCAGTTGTGGGGTGTCCTCAATTGCTCATCTCCCATCAAGTTCGAGTGCAATAACAGAGGTTGTTCTTATCTTTCATACAACAGTAGTGATTTTTATGCATTGTAGTTTCACAGCTCCTTTCTTGGAGAGTTTGAAGTCTATACAATGTTCAGAGAGAGAGAATAGATAAAATAATGAGATATTCAGGATGATTTCTAAGTGGAAACAGTGATTTCTAAATGGAAACAATCCCAGTTTAATAAAAGTGGTGGCGTGTTCTCCACAGTACATTTCAGAAGTTAATGTTGAATAGAATCACCTGAGGACTTGTTCTTATTCTTTCTGGGTTATTTCATCAGAGTGAAACCCACAAGCTGCACATGCGGATTAAGCTAATGACTTGCAAAGCCCCAGTTAGCAGCTGGGTAACTTTTACTCTCCATATTCAGGGAATAAGGTTTTGAAACTGTGCTCATATAGCAGGCAGCTCACCAGAAGCTCTCACAAGTTGGTGACTGCTTCTCTGTTAAGTTCTTGCTTTCAGAAATAGCTTGTATGTGCATAACCCAAGACCATGAGGAACAGAGCCTGCTCTGCAAATTAACATGTAGTGCAAAAGCCATTTCTAAAAATTTACGATCTGTCATTCTGCTTACTGGCTAGCTTGTATTTTTCTTTCATCTGTCATATCTATGCCCTGCTGCCTTTTAACGTCTTTGTCATTTGGTATTTCCCTGCAGGGAGGTCCAGGATCCTCAGGCTGTGGATATGGGAACTTTGAAGAGATTGGTCCATTAGACAAAGCATTGAAACCAAGAAATACAACCTGGGTACAGTAGAGAGTTCAGCTTCTAACTACTGATTACAAATGTTTGTTTGCTTGTGTAAGCAGATGGTCACTATGCAAAAAAACCACAGAACTATTTTTCATTTAAAGTTCAGTAGAACTGTAATATTTCCAGTTAAAATATTGTGGTTAATAAATTAGCTTTTAGGAATAGTCTTGTTTAGAACTAAGGGGTAGACATATCGATTTGATGAAGTATGTCTGGTCTTCCGTGAAATTGTGAAATGCAGATGTCTGGGGAACAGAAAGCAGGGAAATTGTAGAAAGTGTTATTTCAGATCACAGCTTCATTGTGTGCAGTCACAGAGATTTTTCTGGGTGGCTGGCAGTGTAAAACCTATGGCCTGTAATTGCAGGTCCAGTATGGCCTTCAAGGGAAAACAAATTACAGCTTCCTGTGAAGGTGAAGTTTAATTAGTGCAGTATATTTGTGCTCTGAGCTACCAATAGTCTGAAGTACTCCAGAGTTCCCTACGTGACCTGCCCCTGGATCACTGGGACTTTTGGGGTGTATTTCTGGTTACAGTTTGAGCAAATTGAAGGACTTTATGTTGCACCTAATTTTTCTGTAAGTTTTTTCAGGTCCAGGAATTTGCTGGCTCAGTTAATCATTTGTACCATCAAAACTAGCATTTTTTGCTATTGGTGAACTGAGGTTTTATACAAACCTTCTTTCTGCTTTGACAGCTGCAGGCAGCCAGTATCTTATTTGTGGATAATCCTGTGGGCACTGGATTCAGTTATGTGGATGATTGTAGCTTGTTTGCCCAAAACCTTACCACAGTAGTTTCTGATATGATGGTTTTTCTTGGAGAATTCTTCAAGTGTAGAACAGAATTCCAGGTAATTGAATTCTTGTTTATTGTTGTGTTTTTCTCTGCTTTTAAATAGAATTCAATAATAACTAGGAAACGGACTTCCAGATGAGCAATGTTTTGCTGTTAGGTAGTGTTTGGTGCAGGTAAAACCACTGTCTCCTATTTTCCACATTTCAGAAGTTTATCTTGATTTTGGGGTTAGTTAGATAAGCATTCTGGTGGATTATTGTCAGGATCAGCATATATAGGATCACAGCTTCTTATAGTTCCAAAATATGTCCAAATCAGCCCCAGCAAATCACCAGGATGTTATGGAAACCTTATGTGCTGCTTAAAATAAGAAGAAAACATGAATGTGTGATGGTGAGAGGTGAACAGCCTCTCACCATCTCTGGGTCCTGTGTGATGTGGGAGGTGGTTGGAGGTATCTTCTGCCCTCTGCCCAACAAGTTCCTTGTGTGGCTTTTCTCTCCCCAGACCATCCCATTCTACATATTTTCTGAATCTTATGGAGGTAAAATGGCTGCTGGGGTTGCTTTAGAGCTGCACAAGGTAAGTACTTGGAGGATATAGTTCACTTTTCACTTTAAACCTGGAGTTCTACAGGTACTTTTATTTTCTGGAATACACTGTCCCTATTGCCCAATTCACAATGCTACTTACTTTTTTCTCTTAAAGAAAACTGATTCTAGAGTCACAAATAGCTAACTAAAATTTGCTTCTTGGTTTGGTGTTTTGTTTTTTCTCTTATTCACAAAGGCTGTTCAAAAAGGAACCATAAAGTGCAATTTTATGGGAACTGCTCTTGGGGACTCCTGGATTTCTCCTTTGGGTATGTTCAAACTCCCCAGACTGTGAATGATTTTTTGTTGTTATTTTCTTTTGTTGGGTGTTGTAATCATTCCATGAGTGCCTAAAGTCAAAAATGCTGTCCCTGCCTTAAGTGAATTAACTCTCTAGTGAGTCTGGTATATCAGAAAGAAATGCTCAGCCTTGCAAGCTGTGACTGAAGAGTCTTTCTTTAGAATGTATCTAGGTTAGGAAAAGTCAGAGAGCAAGGTCAGTGAGGAGCATACTTGCATCTGAAGTGGAGGGATGGTGAAATGTCCCTACACATCTCCACAGCCTCTGAGGTGTTTTGTAAGAGTCCTGTGCTTAGATGTGGCCACCAAATGATTCACAAGGCTGCAAGTGATATTTGTGTCTGGTGAAGGACAAAAAGCAGATTAAAAGGCTCTCGATCCTTCAGTGGGATTGGCAAGGGTAGGTTTCACAGATTCCCTGCAGCATAGGACAATACCAAGCAAGCTCTTATCTGTCTGCCATCAGCTGATCCTTGAGAATTTACAAACAAAGTTGTTATAAAGCAGATTTGTTTTATAACTCAGTTGTTCCCTTGTGACTTTTCAAACAGATCAGTTTAGATATTTCCCATCCTCTTGCTAGACCTCTTCCCATGTTCTGGCAATGTGCTGCAATCCTGGGGAGAGAACATTTTGGTAAAAACATGTTGGTTGCTTTAAATAAATTTCACTGGTTAACTCACAGGGGGTTAATGATGTTGCAGGATTTGTAAAGAACCTGCTCTGTGGTACATAACCTTAGGGTTAAACGAAGCTGACTGTACCCTTTTACTGATTAATGCATCTCCATTTATTTTTCTCATAAATATTGTTGCCCCAGTAAAGGAAAAGCAAGTTAAATCTTATGTTAATGATTGGTTGTCAGTTTGAAATCTGTTCCATTTGTTTAGACTCTGTGCTGTCCTGGGGGCCCTACCTTTACAGCACGGTAAGTACCTTAAACTCCTGGTTCTCACCTGATCCCTTGTGCTGCCATTCAGTACAAATGGGTGTTGAATTTCAAGATTACCTCTTGGCCTGAATAAAACCTCAAAAGCATGGAGGCTGTTAGCAGGAAATGGATGTGGACTTTTAATTGAAACTGTCCTTTGTGTTTGTCTTCCAGTCTCTCCTTGATGATAATGGTCTAGCAGAGGTGACTGCTGTTGCCAAAGAAATAATGGATGCAATAAATAAAAATCAGTATGGGCTGGCTACTGAGCTCTGGGGCAAGGCTGAAGGTGTCATTGAAGAGGTGAGATCTTTGACTAACATTAAGAACTAACTGCTGCCTAGGGAAGGCACATCATTTCAAGTTATCCCTTCTGTGAGTGTTGAGCTGGCATGAATTCTCCAAACCTCTGCCCAGTCATTTTTGCCAGGATTTGTTTTATCCCAGTGCTAACCTAAAGGAGTGTTTGCTATGCCCTGCTGGGTAAGTGACAGAGAAAGTGGGCAGGACAGCCCTTGTGTCTTCCAGTATTGCACTGAGGTTTCAGCAGACAACTAGTCCTCTTGATTTCCACAGTTTCAAATTAAATAAACTATATCTCCTGGAAAGCTTTGAATATTGAAAACTGCATCCAGCAAGACACAAATTTGAAATGCAGACATCTCTATTTGAAGAATTACAATATGTGCACAATATGTGGAAAGGAACCTGGAGTTATGGTCTGTTACTGTGGGTCACTGCATCTCGTTACTAGAAAGTTCCAGCATAAAAGATTGGTAAAGTTTTGCTTTTGTTTCTCCTGTTAAAAGGTTGCTTGAAAATCTCATTTTTTGCATGTCATTCTTTAGTACATGTAAGGCTCTGGCTTCCTTGGACAGAAAGGCTAATCTGGAGCCACTTTTTTTTTTTTTTTTCTGTGTTTCATAACTGGCAGTGCCTTGCACATAGTTGGTTTCACTTCTTGCTGTTTGGAAGGAACTTTTGGTTCCTGTTTTACTTTTCAAATCTCCTTGGCTTCCCCTCTCAGTTGTGATGGTGCTGGCAGGTGAAGGCAGTGCAGTTCTTCTGGAGTTGCTGTTGTGAGCTGATTTCTGACCTAAGCATCAGAACTTTAAAAACTCAAAAATCAAGTAAAGCAGGGCTTCAAGAATCTGGAATAACTTCTCTAATGACAACACTGCTCACGTTTGTCCTTGGATGCAGGCAGCCTCTGTCAGCTGCATCAGAGCTGCCAGTCTGCAATGCTTGGCACATCCAGCTGTCAGCAGCTCCAGAAGAGGGGTAGCTCATACCCATCACCACATCTTTGAGGAAGCATTTTAGATTTTGGAGGATTGTGGTTGGAAGGATGTTGACTGAGAGCAGCACCAGAGCAGCCCTGGCAGTAGGGGCTGTCTGAAGGCATCACCTGACACTGCAGCTCTCTGTCATGAGTAATGCAGGGTAAGACTTCCTGTAGCTTCACATCTGCTTCAGAGGAACAAATAGCATCTCTGGCACAACCCATGTGTGAACAATACAGGCTTGAGGAATCTCTTTCCCACTTCTCAAAGCAATGTAGAACTGAAGTTTTTCCATGTATCTTCCTGGTGTGCAGGTAAAGTCACAGATCACAGGGTCCTTTATTTAGGATTTATATTTGTTTTTTTCCTTTTCAGGAAAGACTGTTCTTCGTCTCTGAGAAATGTTTTTATTAGTGTTATTGAAATTATCTCGTGTTTTCAGAACACAGACAATGTGAACTTTTATAACATCTTGACTAAGGAGGCTCCAGAAGTGAAATCAGATGAACAAGAAAATCTCCATCTCAGTAAGTTGTATTTAAATACTTAAACTTCTGACCCCCTGTGTTTCAATTCACATACCTTCAACTCTGACAGTGGAAAGAGCCTCAGTGTAGCACATTCTTAAAATGGATGTTGTTATTCTCCCAAGCAGAACTTGTTTGCTGTTGCATACAGACAGATAGGAATGTGGAACAGCCCTATAGATGACACCTCCACCTATACATCCTGCACAAATTACAGCAAGGAAGCAGTCAGTATAATTGCAACATCATTTTATGACCTTTTAAGTTACTTCCCCTTACTGTCTTTCATTTCTGTCTTTAAGACAGGACAGGGAAGTGTCTCATCAGTATAAACAGTCTGATTAAATTCTTGCTCCATGATTTTTCTGCATCAATGTGAAAACCACACATGTAGAGTTTCTTTCAAGCTCTTTTTCTGTTTGCTTCATAAGGGAAGGTGAAATTAACTCCTGAAAGTAAGACATTGCAGCTCAGAATAACTGGTCTGTTGAAAAGAGCCAGGTGATTAAAGCAGAAGCTGATGCCCAGAAAGAGTGCAGTATTAGCCAAAAGTAGGAATGGATAGGTTCTTCCTGTATCATCCTGCCCTAAATAAGGGATTAATTCAGTGGTTTCTAGTAAAAGTAAGCAAATCTTTCTCTGTGGTGTTGCGTTTTCATTAGAAAAGATTTTGTTGGCCATGACTGACACTGAAGACTGTTGTCTGTGCAGGATGATGTCTTTAAGTGTGCCACTGATCAAAGTGTGTTCTCTTTCTTTTCAGTGCGGCTTTACCAGCGCCACGTCAGAAAAATGCATCAGAACAGCCTCGATGAGCTGATGAATGGGCCCATCAGAAAGAAGCTGAGGATCATTCCTGACTGTGTGAAGTGGGGAGGTACTTTCCTGTCTGCTAGTGTGCACCTGTTGTTTACTACAGGATGTATTGCATCCTGTAGGAAAATATTCTGGCAACTGGTCACATTCAGTTGTCGTTGTCTATGTGGCTAAGGAGAGGATTTGTTCTCAGAAATGAAGATGTTGTGGGGCAGGCCTGTGGGAGCAGATGTGCTTCTGATTTTGATTCTGCTGCTTGTATCTATCTTTAGCCATGTAACTAAAAATGTAGGGAGGAAGGAAGATCCTCAGTATTTGAGGAACTGGTTTTTGTCTTTCATTCAATCTTGCTGAAATTCCTGTCAGCTTTTCTCTTCCAGAAATCTGGTGTCATGTAATGATGCCTCTTTTGGAGGAGGGGGTGTAAAACAGGCTTAAAGGGCTGATGTCAGCACCCTGTGCATGCAAATAGGAGCCAGAAACTATAGCACTGTCTGTGAGCTCCAATGGGAGCACAGCTGCTGTCTGGTCCTCCTGCTCCTCAAACTGATAAATCACTGATGCCACTTTGGACTAGGGCTGTTTTTTTGAGCAGCTGTGAACTCCGTTTTAGAGCCTTTAGCCCATGCTTCTGTCCCAGCTTGGGGATGACATCCTTCATCACTTAAAATTTGTCTTTCTTGTTCCAACCAGGTCAGTCCAGACAGGTCTTTGAGAACATGGCTGAGGACTTCATGAAACCTGTCATTGATATTGTTGATGAGCTCTTGGCAGCCAACGTCAGTGTTACAGTCTACAATGGCCAGCTGGACCTCATTGTTGACACCATGGGTGAGGAGCTTCTTGATGGGGTTGGAGCAGAACATGTGATGAGTAGAATGTGGAGCTTTCAGTATATTGGTACCCAGATTTCTCCAATCTCCTGTACAAAGCTCTTACCTAACTAGCCGTGCTTAAATACTACAGTCGTAAATGAGCAGCTCTTAGGATGTTTTGCCTATATCCCTCTGAGAGAGACAAATCCTTTACCTCCATTATACTGTTGAGAAATGGATCTGCAGCATGAGTAATTGCTTGTTTCAATGAAGCTAATAATTCACTTAATCCTCCTGGATGGGCACATAGATATGTATGTGTGTATGCTCATTCATAGGCAAAGAATGCTGGTAATTAATGAGGGAGGGTGCAGTGGAAGAGTGATAACACCTGCTCTCAGTGTAGGCTCCTGCACACCTTGGGCTTTGTTTGTTGCTTTCAAGATGCTGGTTTGGTACAGGGGTAGTTTGGGAGGCAGGCCAAGTGCTGCTGAAATGCCTCACAAGGCTGCTGTGCTCCCTTCCACTGGTCTTTTCTCACTGAGTTAAAGAATCTGCAGTCAGACTCTACCAACACCTTCCTATGTTGTGAAAGGCTTCATTCCTTGTATGTCCCTGTCCAATTAGATATTCAGATGCCTTTCATGAAAAACATAGCAATCAATAAATCCAGGAAACACCGTTTTTAAACTGTCAAAACAGATTAGCAGTTAGTGGTGCTCCAGTTTATCACATTTTGGTCTAAAATTGAACTGTAGTTAACATGTATATTCTTCCAGCAGTTCACAGGAAAGCCAAAGCTTTGTCCCTCTTGGAGTCCTGGAATTGATCTTGTTGCTGTCTTGACCTCCACCTTCTCTAGCAGCACCTGGAAACAGAAAGCCTTTCCAGTCTCCCCTCAATGGATGTCTAACTGATTTCCAGGAGGGGGGACCTGGTATGGCTGATCCTTCTCCATGGCAGGACATGCAAGGTGTTTGAGGTGCAAAGTGAAATATGTTGGAATTTCTAGGGTTGCAGATCCGCCAAGAAGTACATGTTCAACTTGTACAATCCTAAATCCATTTCATACACACTTTCACTTTTTATTTATTCCCTTCTCCTGTCCATTGGTTTGTTTCCCGAATTTTCCTAGGCATAACAAAATCGCTTTTAGGATCTGAGCACACAGACTCTGTGCTAACTCTGCTGTACTGGTATCCAGTACAAGCGGTGTCCAGCTGAACTGGACTCCCAAGCTGCTGTGGAAGCAAAGATCAGTAATTTCCAAGTAGTGGTATCCAATGCTCTCTCTTATCTCCAACAGGCCAGGAGGCATGGATCCGGAAACTGAAGTGGTCTGATCTGGACCAGTTCAGCCAGAAAAGGTGGAAGGCACTGTATGTGTCTCCAGAATCCACTGAGACAGCTGCTTTCCACAAGGCCTATGAGAACTTCGCTTTCTTCTGGATTCTCAAGGCTGGGCACATGGTAAATAATAAAGTCCTTGGGGTGGAATCAGCAAGAAGACTGAAGATGTGTGTGTAGCTGTTGTCTGCTTCCTTCTAGCAGCAGCTTATCCTGTGCTTTTCTCTGTGCTAGGTACCAGCTGACCAAGGAGAGATGGCACTCAAAATGCTCAGGATGGTGACCCGGCAGCAGCACTAGGGGAAGGGAGGTCAGCTGGTCTGGCTTCCTGCCCAGCACCAGGGCTCTGCAGGAGTGTGAGTCCGGGATCCTAAGCCAAAGGAGGCACAGTGGCTGTTTGGACACACAGCCTCCCTCATCTTGCTGATGCTATGCACAAGTGCTGGTGGAAAGGCCTTTTTTCCCTTGAATGAGTTATTGCTTTTGAATTTTTAAGCTGTGATTTGCTGCCTTAACACTGTTCATACATGACTCTTCCAGAGGGAAATCCACTGTCATAAAGAACAAACCCTGAACCTTTGCCTTGGAAGGATTTTGTGCTCTTGCCCTTCCCTCAATGCTCCCTTGTCTGTTTGCACACCAAGAGTAAAACTGATTTGACTTGATTTGCTTTGTGCTCCTCTGGGAGTGCTGACCTGCTTCATGAGGCTGTCGAATGTTCCTTCCTTTGTCCTCAGGCTTCTGCTTGAGTCACCTGAGTGGATTACAAACTGAAGGCATGGAAATGCTAGGACAGAGGACCTGCCCTAGAGGAATCACAGTCCACCTCATCCTGCTGAGGTGCCTGAATTAGGATCAAGGATTCTTCAGACTTTCTGTGCTATGGAGAGAGAAAAACATCCCACAGAGGAGGATTTGACTCTTCATCTGACCATTTGTTTCTTATTTCCATTCTTCTTAATGCCTGCTACTCAAACTTTGCCTTTATCTTCAACACCTAAAGCACATCCAGCAGGAATTCCTGCTTTTCTGTGTCCTGAAGCAGAAGGCCTGTTGTACCCTCTTGTACCAAAGAGTCCCAACAGACAGGAGCCTCTTAAGACCTTCTTGGTTTAGCCAGAAGGAAAGGAACATTATTTGAGCAATAACAGCATAATTCTGAAAGATGATAGGAGTGTTTAAAAGAAGAATATACAAAATCTTGATCCATGTCTTTTTAGAGGTTTTTTTATTTAAGTCTTGCAGAGAACTATTATTTTGAAACATTTTTTTTGATAATACTTAGTCAAGAAGAGACTTGGTCAGATATCATTTGACTTTTGCTATGGAGCATGAAGTAGTTGTTTTTTATTGGTGTCTGATAGGAGGCACAATAGCTCCTTCCAGCTGTGAGAATCCTAAATAGCAACCTCTCAATTACTCCAGCCACTGAAACTGTCATGAAGTACCTGATAGCATTGTCTTAGCAAGAACTGAGGCACAGTGCTGTGTGAGCACACATGCAATCACCCAGCAGCTGCACTACTGGCACCTAATAATTGCTTTTCATATTCCCTTCCGTATTCTTGAGAACTTTAGCAATGGGAATCTACATTTGGTTTTTTAAACACATTTTTCAATAAATAGGTCTAACTCATCTCTCTTCAGCATCAGATTGATTTCACAGCTTGAAAATTACATCTTTTCTGTTTTGGCTTTTAGATGAACAAGAGGAGGTTGCTACCAGTGCATAAATTTGCATATCTGCATTCTTGGAATATTTTTAAATAATTTGCCTAGCAAATCAGTATGTTTTTGTCTGGATAATGTGCTGGTTTGGGCTGGGACAGTTAATTTTCTTCCTAGTAGATAGTATGGGCTATGTCTTGGATTTGTGCTGGAGATGCTGATAACACAAGGTTGTTCTATTGTGGCTGAGCAGTTCTGGCAAGGCCTTTTCTGTCCTCACCAGACCCCGCCAGTGAGGGGCCTTTTGGGAGCAAGAATTGGAGGGGACAAAGCCAGGACATCTGTCCCTAACTGATCCAAGGGAGTGTCCCAGGCCAGGTGGTGTCATGCTGAGCTGGGGGAGAAGGAAGGGATGACACTGGGGATGAAGCTATTTGTCTTCACAAGTAATAGCTGCACATGATGGAGCCCTGCTTCCTTGGAGACAGCTACACACCTGCCAGCCCATGGGAAGTTGTGAAAGAATTCCTTGTTTTGATTTGCTTGTTGCCTATTAAACTGTCTTTATTTCAACACGAGTTTTCTCACTTCTACCCTTCAGTCTCTCCCCAATCTGTCTCGAGGGGAAAGTAAGTGGGCAGTTCTGTGATGTTTGTTTGCTGCCTGGGGTTAGACCATGACAGTAGTTTGAGCTGGCTGGTCCTCAGTCCTGTTATATACAATATTCTGCATTAATCCTAAATCAATACAATAGGGCTTGATAGAGGAAAATAATTGAGAAGCTGGTCTCTCTAGAAAGCATTTATTGCTATTCTCATCCCTCTTTATCAAATGGGACATTGATTCAATTGCCATGGGCTGGTTCTCAGTCACAGGCCTGAGGCATCTGCTCCTTTTCCTGCTTTGCTTTAGCTTCAGCAGGTTTTTCTGTTGGCAGAGACAGCTTGTGAGGAAAAAAGATGGTGTCAAGAAGGCTGGTGGTAACAATTTGCTGGTTTTAAGGGGCTATGCCAGCTCTAAATGTGCTAGAATAAAAACACCCATGGAGACAGACTGTTAGCTGAGGCTCATTTAAATGCAAAAACAAAGCAGCAATCCATTAGCAACAAGGAAAATTCCTTTTATTCCAGTAAAGGTTTTGTCATTGGTGTGTCACAGCTCTAGATCATCATAAAGGTAGGTCACCTGTCCAGCAGATGCTGTAAGAAATCAGTTGCTTTGAAAGAGTTCAAGTCCCACTGTGTATCTGATTGGCAGTGATGCAATTTGTCCACTTTGATTTCATGCACTGTGCCTTTTCCAGATAAGGGCAGTCACTTGGCAAGTCCATTAGAGTGATTCATTCTAAATATCAATAAGATGTTTTACAGATGCTGGATCAGTCAGAAGAAAACAGCCCAGTGTTTGTATTTCGTCCTCTGCAGCTGCAGGCTCTGATTGCATAGGTAGCCTGACAGCCACTGACTTGCTTTGCTCACCATCAGTTAATCTTCACAGAAACAAATCTGTTAAAAATCAGTAATTCAGCAGTGCTGCTTCAGCATGAACAGTTTCAACTTTCTATAACAATCTACTTTTTCCAAGCCAGACAAACCTAGAAGTTTCTTTCAAAGCCACAACAAAAGAAGAATGTGTACTGAGGCAAGATGGAAATCTTGGAGCACTTCTTCATTGTCATGTTGTGTCTGTTATCCTGTAAATATTCTTATATATGGCCGAAGAATTTTTATGTGTCACTTCTGAACTCTGAGATGTAATCATGCTTTTCCAGAAGGGATTCAGGAATGGAGTAGTAATTTATCTGGCCCACAAACTGATACAGAAACAGTAAGAACATGAATAGAGCAGAGTTCACTCTCACAAAGTTTCTCTGAACCTGGTTTGAGCATTTGCTGTATAATAGATTTGATAGTTAAGGAGTAGTTATAGGTCTTGTGGAGGAACAAATGAACCATCTGGTCACTGCTTGGGGAGGATTTTTTTCTTTGTGGTGGGTGATTGAGGTAGGAGAGAACTATGTTGGCAGGAGGTGTGTTAGCATAAATGGCCAAATGCAGCAGATTTCAACCAGTCACCTAAAACATTACAAAGCAAAGCATCCTTACATATTTCATATATTGACCATTACTCCTCACTGTGTTTAAGTAATTCCAGTGGCAAACATTAGCAGAATTGATTATTGAATTAACTGCCAATGGTCTAAATCAGTTGGGGCTACTGCTAAGCCGTAGGGGACTTCAGAACTTCTAGCATTGATCTGAAATGCTCCTCAAGTGATAATCTTCAGGATATGCCTTTTTTTTAAATCCCTCCTAACCTACTCAAGGCTGGAAAATAAGGCACTATAAGGGCACTGCACTGTGTCTCAGAAGACCAAAAACATATGGATTTCAGCTAATGTGTCACTGGCTCTGCTGTTCAGTATTTCCACCTTGTTATTGCACAAATTGGATGCAAATTACACTTGTGGTAAGGTAAGGTTTAGGACGTAGGAATTGTCCAAATTTCACTAGGATGTCACAACTACAGATTCACAGGGGACTTGAAAAAAGGCCAGAGTGACTGTACAGCAGAGAGGCAAACATCACATGTTTATTGAAGCTCAAATCCAAGAGCTCAAGCTCTCTGTTCTCCCCTAGTTTTTATCCTCCAGTTTCAACACCAGCATTTACAGGTGATACTGTTCTGAATAGGACTGTATCAGTTTTAAAGTGCTGTGAATCCTCTAAGACACAGCTGGAATAATTCCATCTGCGAGCTGTAGTCCCTAGACTTGACAATGCCTACCACAGTTATTTTTGAAGGCAGCTATAAAGGCTGCTAGAACCAGCCTGATTAAGCTGCTTTTCTATTGCTTCTCTGATTCTGAAGTGCCCTTTTTAGGGTTCTCTACAGACTGGTTGCAGTGTGTCTTTAACCAGACTGTGCTTGCCAGCATTAGCCCCATGGATGTCATAGCAATAATGATGCTGCACCTACATTCTCTTGTATAAATACTTTTGTTCTGTCCTTTATCTCCCATTATCAGCCAGCTTGGACTCATCTCCCACAATCTGTGTGGAGACACAACAAGTGATGACTGACATTAGGATCAGTATTGTATGCCATGTTCTAATTTTATTATTCTTCCCCCATTTCTCCTTGCTGAATACAGCAATATCTGGGAATTACACTCCTGTAGTCAGCTCTGCTAAAACTGCAGATGGAACATATTTATTCAGCTGTTGTGTAGTCCATCTTGGATAGGAAAAATAAACAAAATTGTAGAAACTTCATTTAAAGACTTAAAAGATGACTTTTAACAGTTTATATGCTGCGTTGTGGGTGAGTTGGGCTAAAAAAATACACTGGCTGGTGCATCCTCAGTCTGCTACAGCTGCTTGATGATTTTCTGGATGATTCATTTATTTTTTAACAAATCGAAAGAAGGAAAGGAGGAAAAAAAAAAGTTTTTGGGAATCTGGGGCTTAGGTCTGTTAATGTGATGTCCTTGTTAGAGCCAGAGAGGAATGTCTGTGTGTCACTTCACAGCCCTGTTTGGGGTAGAAGTTGAAAATAGCTTGACTATTGCTACTACACTGGGTTTGTTTTTCACAGAGTTGTCCTGGAGCTTTAAACATTTTATTGCTTTCAAGAGGTTGCCAGATGCCATTGTATGTTATAATCTGAGGGAAATGTGAGCCTGCCCAGCTACTTGGAGCTGGTCAGAGAAAAGCTCTGTCCTTTCCCTGAAGCAGCAGGGAGGTTTCTGGAATGTA
The DNA here is from genome assembly GCA_013401135.1 of Cettia cetti. Classification (NCBI taxonomy): domain Eukaryota; kingdom Metazoa; phylum Chordata; class Aves; order Passeriformes; family Sylviidae; genus Cettia; species Cettia cetti. The sequence continues at coordinate 59,392 of VZUI01059041.1, forward strand.
CCAAGAAGAGTGGCTTGGCCCCAGGACATCTGGAGGACGGTGGGATGTGGAAGAGGGAGAAATCTTGTCCATTCACCTGGGCTTTGTGTTCTTCTTGCCAACCTCGGCACGTGGATGTCTTGGGTTGGTGACAGACGTGCAGTGGAGTGACCGGCCACTCGGTGGAGTAAGGAGACCTCGGAATGCCAGGGGAGAGCGCTGGCCTGGGCATCTGCACCCCTGGCGCTGTCCCTGGAAACATCATGCATTATTCGTTCGATCCTATTAATTCCCAGTGGAATCAGCTTTATGTGAATCGCGACAGAGGATTGTTTGTTTTAGCAGTAACTTCAGCAGTTAGTTTGGTCTTTGTGTAGTATGTGTGTTGTAAGAAGAAACAAATAAGGCATTTATGTGTTTGAATTTAGTGCAGTTCCTCTCTAGCTGGGCTCATCTGACAGAGTTTTGCTCATGCCTAATTCATAATCTGGTAAGAATGCTGTTGAAATCAAGCAAGAGCATTAATACTGTGTAAAATTAAACCAGTAAAACTTTTACAAGGTGAGGTCCTATAGCACCTAGAAAATTTCAAAGGAAGACCTTGTCTGTAGAAACATTTTCCCAAAATTTCTAAGTTTCGTTCTTGTTTAACTTTTTATAATAGAAAATAAAGGCAGTTAAAAAAATCAAGTATCTTGCTTCTGTTCCAAACTTAATTAAGCTAGTCTGAGAAAACTCCATTACCTCTTAAGTAATACTTTGAAGTTTTCAGGGTCAGGGGTGTTAATTTATTGTTTATTTCTGTCTGTTACCTGTTGTTTGTGACATTTAAAGAGAATGTCCTTCTGATAAAGCACATCTGTTATGCTGTTAATCAGAGCAGTCAATGGGAAACAGGATTCGATTCAAAAGACAGTAAGGCTGTGAGGAGCCAAATATTCAAGGAGGGTTATATTGTGAATACTGTAAAGAGAAATTGTATTATGAGGCTGTTCTCAGAGGCTGGGTCTCTGGATAGAGCTGGAACACAACCAGAATTGTAGACAGGGCCACCAGCCCTGGGGAGTGCCCTCCTCCTTAGATGCTGTTTCTGACACCAGATTACAATTTGCTATGTGAGTAGAATTGACATTGATGGAAAAGCACCTGATTGTACAGAAATCCTGCAAATGACAGCCATGGCCGCTGGTGTGCAATGAAATATTTCCTTTTGAACTATTTATTCTTAGCAGGCAAATATGGTAGCACCACCACTAATCGTATTTCAAGATCAAGAAAGAAACTAGAGTGGCAGTATGTAAAATATTTATTTCACATAGTTCATGTGTCAAATGAAGAAGTTGCCAAATATCTCTGATTAAATAAGTAGTTAGATATACCAGTAAGAAAAAATAGCCCACTGCTGCATGTCCTACCTAGAAGTGGAGAAGAGGGATGAGCAAGGAGCAATGCCAGCTACACCACTGAAAATAAAAAACAACCTTCAGCCCTAGAAACTTCACCTTGGCAGAGCAGCTGCCCAGCAAGTTGGTGGCATGTGTTTGGTTCACTGTCCTGATTTTAGCCCCCATGGGATATCCCCAGCTTTAAGATCGCAGACCTTTACTGACAGCATCTCTCACCCCAATTCTCCTGTGTTCAATGCTATCAAATCATCTCCCAGCTGTCAGATATTTGCTCAACATATTCAGCTGTCTGTAATGACAGCTTCTACAACCTCTCCAGCTCTCTTATCAGCTTCATTGCTGGCTGTCAGGCTGTCTGTGACAGTTCTGGGACTTCAGCACTAATTCCCCAAACTATAGTGTCTAAACCAGAATCTTCTTCCCCTGTACCCACCCCTTCCAAATTAGTGCAAGACTGACACAGATTTTAATGCTGACAGTTTTGGTTTAAATCCATGTTGCCCCTTACTTGCATTATCTAGTTCAAGTTCCTTCATCTTTCAGCAGAAGACAAAGGAGAGTCAGTGGAAATTAACTGCATTTCATGAAACTGAGCAAAATCCCTCTGAGGTGTGGGAACTCCTCTGCTCATGCCAGGCAGGACTATTCCTTTTTTTTTTTCCTACCACAGTATTTATTGTGACTCCACTTCTGGGTGTGCACAGCTGTCCACCTGCAGACAGAGAGGGGAGTCAGAGCAAGGAGTCACTGAGACGATCTCAGCAAATGGGGTGGGACAGTGACACAGCTGTGCTCTGAGCCTTTGAAGAGGTGGAACTCACTTCAGAGCAGTTAGACTAACAGGAGCTGATTCCACACAGGTGTCTTCCCACAACTCTAAGGGGTACCAGCTCACAGATTTCTGAATAGGTATCCCCATGGGGTGTGCTGAGCTCAATCCCCATATAACCTGAAGAGTTCAAGGATCTCAAGATAAAAGCTAAACATCCCCACATCTTAATCCTGCTCTTCCTGCTTCAGAGAAGTTTGCTGATCAAATATTCTGCTTCCCTTTTCCCTTTCACATCTCCTCATATCTCTTAAGAACTTCATTGCTTCCCAAGATTCATATCTGATCTCTGCACTTTGATTTTTTTTTTCCCCAGACTCGAAAGACCTTTTAGTACATCAGTGAGGGAGAGGAAATTTTTTTTTTTTTTTTTTTTTTTTTTTTTTTTAATAAAGGCAGATCAAAGTGGCAGAACCTCTGGAATCAGCTCCTTATTTCTCTGAGGGTAGATATGTGGGAAATTGTATTGCTGTCACTGTGTTGTTGATTGACAACTGACTTACAGGTTACAGGGCTGTCAAGCCAGCCTCTTTCCATACCCTGACTTTGCACATAAAAGGGATAAGAGACTCATGCTCAAAGAAATAAAACTTCCTGAGAACACACTGGTTTCTACAAAAAGAGATAAATTTGAGCAGCTTGTTCTAATCATGGAATTTTCAGGGTTGTTAAGGGCCATATGGACCTCTCTTACTGCAAGAAGCAAATGAATGGATACTGTCTCGATTCAAAACCTGCTGCACTTACATGGTCATTTTAGTTGGACAGCTTTATCAATCACCTACAGGACGTCACTCAGTGATTGATGTTCACCTGCACTCAGCATCTACAGCAGGAAAGGAGTGCTGGCAGAGGCAGTGAGTACCTGAACCTGACTCAGCCAGAGCCCCTTCCCCCCTCAAGAGCGGGACCCATCATGCCTGGTCTGAGGCACAGCGCAGAAACCAGAACCATCCCCGGTCTTCCCTCTGACAGCTCACAGCTGTGGCTTCAAAGGCAGCCCAAAACACTCTAGAGAGAAAGAAAAGGGGCAGAGCAGAGAGATTAAATTAAAACCCAGCCATGGAGCACAGCAGTTGCAGGCGGTTTTAACGAGGAATCCTGCAAAGGCAGGGACATCTTTCGCTACCCGCTCTGTCTGATTAAAGCGGGGGTGGGCAGTGTCAGTGCCCAGCCAAGCCCAGCCACGAGGGGATCCTTCCCATGGCTCTGCCCGCTTGCTTGAGTGCAACGGAGCGCAGGGAGTTCCGTTTGTCCTGCTCTGCCTCAATTACCCTTGAACTCTCTATACTCGGCTTTTCCCCTCTAGGCTGGAACTGTTCAGACCACGCTTTTTCTAAGAAAAAACATTGCAGTGTGATGGGTGTTTTATCTAGGGCGTCGGACTGAGGTATGGGCTGCATGAGGGTCCGTCCGCTGCCGCAGAGCCCAGGGGATGCCGGGCCGGCTGCGTCCCGGGCTGCTGCTGCTGTTCTGTCCATCCCGCCTCGCTCCCTGCCGTTCCGTCGCTCCTCGGGCAGTTTCCCTGCCATCGCCGCTGTTCCCACATCCCGTCCCGCGGTCCCCAGTCGCGGTGTCCCCACTCCCGCTGTTCCCCCGGTCCTGGTGTCCGCGCTGTGTCCCCACTCCCGCTGTCCCCCCGGTCCCTGTGTCGCCGGTCCCGCTGTCCCCGCTCTCTGTTCCCCCCAGTCCCGCTGTCCCCTCGGTCTCTATGTCGCCGGTCCCGCTGTCCCCGCTCTCTGTCCCCCCCGGTCCCTGTCCCCCCGGTCCCGCTGTCCCCGCTCTCTGTCCCCCCAGTCCCGCTGTCCCCGCTCTCTGTCCCCCCAGTCCCGCTGTCCCCCCGGTCCGAGGCGCCATCCCGCCCGGCACCGCCGGGCCCTCCCTGCTGCCCGCGGCGCCCCCTGGCGGCGGCCGCGCCTCCCTCAGCTCCATCCTCCAGCTCTGCCCTATTGTTCTCCCGCCCGTCGCTCCCTCCCTCCCTCCGCCGGGGCTCGCGTCCTCCCTCCGCTCTCCTCCATCCCTCCTTCCATCCCTTCCTCCTCCTTCTCGCCGTCGCTCCCGCCCCGCTCCCCGGAGCTGATGTCACGCACCCGCTGAAGGCGCGGGCGATCATGGCTGCTGCGGCCGCGGCCGTGCCGCCGGCCTCCAGCTAATGCCTGCGATGGAGCCGGCCAGCCTGCTGCGGTTCTTGCGGAAGCTCAAGGAGGTTTTCGACGTGTGCGATGAGGATGCGGACGGCTTCATCCGGGTGGAGCACTTCGTCGCCCTGGGGCTGCAGTTCGGCCAAGGGGATGAGGTGAGTGCGGCGACTCCCGGCCCCCGCGCAACTTTCACCTGCTGTGTGCGGCCGGACCCCGCTGGGGCCACCCCGCCACCCACCTGTCCTCCCCGCGGTCCCCGTCCCTTCGGGAGCCCCAGGTTCGTGCCTCAGGGCAGCCCGGTCCCGCTCCGTTCGGGGTGGCTCGAGCTCCCTCCGTTCCTCGGGGGGTCCCAGAGCCCTCCCCTTGGCGGCCTGGAGCCCCCTTCCCTCAGGGCCTTCCCCCTTTCCCGGTGAGCCCTCCCCAAAGACAGCCCGGCTCCCTCCTTCCCCAGAGGGTCCCGGAGCATCCCCCGTCCCTCGGGGCAGCCCAGACCCCTCGGGTACAGGGGCCGGTGGCGGTGCCTTTCGAGAGGTGTTTTTATTCTGGGTTTTGTCCGTCCTGGCTGAGCTGAGCTCTGGCCAGCGTACCAGGCTCGGTGGGGCACTGGCAGCGGAGCCAGTGCGGGGCCGGCAGTGTCTGGATAGTCAGGGAAGGACCTGTCCAGGCACCCCAAAAGCGCCGGGGATGGGTTGGAAGCGAGGGCTCCATCCGTCCCTCCCTCCATCCCTGCCTCCCTCCAGCCCTTCAGTGACACAGCGTAAATCTGGAGTCGCGCCACCGGTCTCGGCAGAGCCGTTGCGTCAGTGGGACCGGTGTAAATCGTGACATCAGTGTAGATGGGAGTGGGATTCGGGCCAGAGGCAATGAGGGCAACGCCATGCGCTGGTTGGAAACAGTTCCCTTCAGTGATTCAATGAAGGGCTGCAGCTCCAGCGAAATGAAGCAGCAAGAAACGCTTTCCTAGGAGAACTCTTGGGATGTTGCACTTTGCTGTTCAATGCTTCACAGTGCGCCCCAGCAACTTTGGGTGCCAAGGATGAGGAGTCAAGTTTGGGACTATGATAAGTCTCAGAAAACCAGTGTCAACCAACCTTTTAAACTACAATAAAACAAATTAACGTGAGGAGTTAATAAAACAGTGATTTATAGAGGGATGGCAATGAGGCAGCAAAGCCAGAGTGAATTCAAATAATTGTTGGAGCAATTTCTAGCTTGCCACTTGTAATGAAACACAGCTTGTGAATTAAATCAGGAAATCAGGAGACAGAAGGCTTATTACTTACAGACAGTCACAGGTCTTAAACATTTTCTTAATGAGAAGCTGCAGTTTGTTGTTCTAACAAGCAGAAGAAGAAGGAGAAATGAGTAATAGTAACAAGTTTTATTGATTTCGGGTTTGTCTCTTGTATAATTTTATATAAACTAATATAGAAATATTTTTAAATCCTTATTGCCAGATAAACTGCATCCAAATTGCTTTTTGCACTACTGTGTTTATTTGGAGGCAGATCAGTGGATTTCTTGTGCTGCACTGAGGAAAACTGACAAAATTCCACTGGCTGTTTTGCAGCAGGATGACACTGATGGCCATAACAATCCTTTTTGGTTTTAGAAATCTTTCAGGTTGTGAGAGTGGAGTGGGTGTTCTGTAAGATGCAAAGGAGGGTTCAGGTGATGATCTCATAAGCTTAGAGTGAATTGGAGTATATTAGTTGAAAAATCCCAGTAAAGACAGTGCTAGAAAAGTACCACTTGTTAGTGATAATTTCAGGATGGGCTGCCTCGCTGGGCAGGCACAGGAGAGAGTGCCAGTGATGAGAAATGCTTGCTTTGTTCAGTTGTAAGTTGTAACTAGCAGTGTTTGATAAGGTATTTATAAAACCGGGACAGAGAAGTCTTATCTATATATCTTTCCTCTTTATCAGTGTTATAATATAACTTGTTCTGGTCTACTTCCCCATGCCTGGTGTAGTTGGTGTTGGATGTCCCTTGACTTCAAAGGAGCAGCTGAGTAAATGGGATTTGTAAATCACCCAAAGAGGTTTGCTAGTGAAATACAGAATCAATTTTCCAAGTGCAGATCTACTCCAGAACAACCACTGTAGATGAATTACTCTAGTTTAAATGCTTGTTAAAAGTGAACCTTTTGTGTGATGAATCATAGGTGATGTTTGGAGATGGTGAGAATCTATTCTCCCAAGTAACACAGTGCTTTCAACCTTGTATCTGCAAGAACCAACCAAGTTCTGTGCAGAAATGCATCTCATGAAATTAAACTGAGGAGACACTATTAGGGAGCAGTTCCCTTTAACACATAGCATTTACTGTCAATGAGAATTAATTATATTTTTGATTATGCTAAACCTCGTCCACCTCAGCTCCCTTTACATTCAAAAGAAAACTTTCCATGGGCATCAGTGAAAGATTTATTTGCCCTCATGTGCAATCCAATATAAACAGAATAATATTCTGTTTATGGAGTTAATCTGATACTTACCAACGGTAGCCTGGGGTCATGTCTGTGAAATGAGAGAGTATCTGTCCCTTCAGTTGTGCCTGAAGGGTACACACAGCTTTCCACCTCTTTTCTACCTCCTCAGAGCCACCATCATCCGAAGTTTGGAGTCTACAAACTCTTAATACTAACTTCAGTAGGGATTGTAGGGCATGTAGCCTTTTCTGTTTTTGGTGTGGGTTTTTTTTTTTTCTTTTTCTTTCTGTTTTCTTTTCCTTTCTTGTGTGTGTGTGGTGTGTTGTCAACATGCTGAATTTTATTATTCCTGAAAGGTAGCAACGCTGTGAAAACTGCCCCAAGGCAAAAACGTTGCAGCAAGGCAGCAGCTTTCCCTTCAAGCAAAGCAATCCTTACCTGCACAGTCAAAATAATAAACTTTAATGTTTCTGATTAACTTTTTTTTCATTTTATTTTTAATGGGCTTTTGAAACCTCTGCTTCTAATAGGTTCTAGCAAGTTTGCTTGAAAGCTTTTGCTTTGCCCTCCAAAGTGTGTGGTTCAACTAGAGGAAAAAAGGATTTGGTTATACTGATTTGGCAGAGCCAGGAACAGAGTCAGGTCTCTAAATTCCTGAATTTAGAGCAGACCTGACTGGCTGTTGAGCACTGCTTGCGTATCCAAACAGCTGTGGAACTCCTACTTTTAGGCAGTTGGGCATTCCAGCCTCTGTTCATCCCATCTGACTGTTGGCATTTAACCGAATTGTCTCCATCAATCTTTCTCTGTGAACATTGATGTGCAAGTGAACACTCAGAGGCTGTAACAGGACCAAAGGATGAAATAAATCCCTCAGAGATGCTGCTTTGTCTCCAGGACAACAGAAACTCCTAGCAGAGACTTTTGATTCTGTGCTTGGGTCTGACTCTCCTCATGAATGGGGTGTTTGCCGTTTGTGTAGAAATCTGAAGAAAGACAAGAAGGGCTGTTTCCAAAGCGACTTGACTGGATGGCATGTGCTCACTAGCTAAAGAAACACTTCACATAACACTGAGAAATGCCAAGAGTTGCTCACCATCTGGTTCCCTTTTACTGGGGAAAGAGTTACAGTAGCAGCCAAATGTCTGGGAGCATTGTGAGTGACATGTTCAGCAAGCCCCTGTTCTGGCAGCGGATTGTGTGAATGTGTATTCCAGGGTAGTGCCAGTTGATGTTTCATTATGCCAGATTCTACTTAAACTCCACGCTCAGTTTTCAGCAACAAGTGAAGTAAGCTGAGCATGTTGACAACTTCTTTCTGAGGCAGGTAAACACCTTTTGGAGGTGTGCAAACCATGCAGGTGCTCACAGAGTCATCTTTGTCATGGTGAGATCTGCTCATCACTGCATCATTGAAGCAGTGTCACAATTGAAAGGGAGCTTCAGCAGCTAATAAAATGTATAGGCCAATATCAATTATTCACATGAGTGGACAGTAATTCACTTAAAGCCAGTGGTTTATTAGTGGTGTAGAACAGAAATAGCTATGAGTTCACATATTTCTCATGAACAGATGAAAATTTCTGGCTAAAAGAAACTGTTATAGGGAGATGTTTCTTGTTGATTTCAATCATCAGCCCCATTCAGGGCTGAAGGTAAAGGCATCAGCCTCAAGTGCGCCCCAGCAGTAGATTGGTTGTGGCTGAGTTTAATGCCACTCCTGGTGGTTCATTTCAACTTGCTGTCAGGTCGCTTCCAGGAGCTGAGGTTGTCATACTCCAAACAGCCATTCTGTTGTAACCACTTCAGAAGTAGCTTCTTCTGTAATTTCAGGACTGTGATTTCACTGCCTGACAATCCAGAGTCGTCTTGAGGAGTCTGGGTGAATTTCAGGCTCCTGGCTGTAGTGTTGCAGCTGAGAGTTGCACTCAGAAATTAAAGGAACCAAAATTCCTGTCAGTGTGCACAATGACAGCGTAGCTTATACCTTCTTGCTAACATGAGTCTGCAGCCATGAGAAAAAGAGACTTTGGCACTGAAACATGGAAACAAAAGGGGGTTACCAAGTGATATTGCCTTTCTCATAATGCCAGGGCATACCTGGAAATAATTATTGAAAGAAAAAATAAAATACTTGCCTGGACATTAACTAGGATACAAAGAGCAGTCCCATGTGACAGTGTTTTCTAGGCAGCAGCAAGGCTGCCATGCATTCAGATTCCTTAAATCTCTATTTGCTAATGACCCAGATGTTTAATATAATTTACAATGACTAGAAAAAAAATAGAGTTCTGAAGTGGAACAGTGGAGTACTCAGATTAGTCAAGACACAGCCACTGCAGCTTCCCTAATTCAATACAAACTAGCAGTTACTGTGTTTAAAATATACCTTTTGGTAATGCTGAAAATAAACATGTATTTCTAAACAGCTGACATAAAGCAAGCTTGGTACTTGGTGTTAATGAAATATTTGAAAGCAGTGGGGTGGAGAGAGGAGCTGTAGGTTTGCTGTGCACTCATGAGTTTAATTCGTTATGTAATGTTTGCATTTTAAGGTAAGAGCTTTGAGGGGTACAGCTAAGAATTGATGCATGTATAGCTAAGAATTGATTGTTGCTGTGTTTTGCAATACAAGTCAGTGATCTGAAACAGTAAATTCTTAATGCCTGAAGGAAAGGCAATCAATTTTGATAGCAATTCTTGATATTTAAATGACTGTGTTTTATCGCTACCTCAGTGTTTGCATTTAGTACAGGTGATACTGTGTTGACTTATCATTAAATGCAAAAGTAAAGAAAGGCATGAATGAAGCATAGGAGACAGCACAGTATGGAAAGCAGCATATGTAAGTGGTGTGTTAAAACATTCAGCTGCCAGGCAAGGCCAGATATTTTCTATGTAAATTTTTCTCCCTCCATGCCTGATTCAGTCCATGCTGTTAAGTTGTAAAATTAGTGTTCTTTGTCTGTGATATGCCTGCATATTCTCCAGAAATTTGCTCTTGCAAATCCTAGGGATGATTTTGGATTTCTCTCATGTATTGATTTTATTCCTCTAATATGATTAAGTTTTGAAAAGCAAATTAAAGAAAATTGCTGGAAGGGAGGGTGAGTCTTGGAGGGAGAACAAGCCACTGCCATCTAGTATTGGTGGGGGTGATTCCCAGTATAGAATTTTTTGGCTTCTAAATTGCATTGTTACCTGCAATTTAGCACAATTGACTCGTACTCAGCAGCAGTGCTTTTGTAGCAACGAAGTGGAAACAAATCAAATGCCTTATAGTGTTTAATGTTTTTATTCTTTGTGCAGTTGGCAGTATAGTCTCCTATTAATTTTATCTGATTTTAATGCTGATATTCACAAACATTTTAAAATCCTTGATCTGTTTTTTGCATCAGACTGTCTGCTCAGGAGTTCTGGCAGTTCTTAAAATATGCATTATTTGGGGACACACGTGATCTCAGACCTAGATCCTGGCACAGGCTGCTGAGTAAACACCCATGCCTGAACGTGGTTAACTCAGTTCAGGGTGTGATTAAGCACATGAATGATAAAAGAGATCGTCAGACACAATCACTACTACTCCAACATATGGTTTTACAACAGCAGTGTGAGTGTAAACTAAGCACAGTATGATACCTTTTTACTGAAGATGCAATTGAAGGGCCTCACTTGGAGAGAATGTGTTTCTGTGGACTTATGTGTGCTGGTTTCACATTTTGTGTGTGATTAAAACCATAAATAGCAGGGCTCCTTCCTAATCCATTTCAGTTCTGAAGAATGCTCAGCCTCAGAATGAGAGACAGGACTGAACTGTGAGGTCAAAGTATTGCAAGGGATACAGGGTTGATGCACAGGACACAAAATGCAGGCACTGAAAAAATTGCAGTGTACTTCAATTTTAAAGCTGCTTTGACAGTTTAGTTTGGGTGCAGCATTATGGTTTTAGGAGCTCAAGTGAAAAACTTAGAAACAGGTGAGACTTTTCTCTGTTAGGATTCCTGAAATTAGAAGGAAAGGTACTGGAATGCTGGAATGGTGTGCTCTGAAATGCAGGGGATATTGGCCTGCTGAAATGAGAGGTATTTCAGAATTATCTACATTTCAGTATTTACATATGTGTTTTTTCAAGTATTCTATAACATCACACATACATCTGAATTGTCAAACTTGTTTTTTTTCCCCTTTGGGGCACATTCTAGTGGTGTTCCATCACCTCCAGATGAGCTGACCCTCCTGATGGGATCCAGATGGCTTCTGGAACATGGGATATTATTTTCCACTGGCACTTCTGTTGTTATGATAAAATATCCAAACAAACGTGCAAACAGTTTTGTCCATATGTTTGCATGGTATTAATAGATTTGAGAAACTGTCCTAAAATATTGGTGACTTTACTAGTTTAGTAGTAACTGACTATATGGGCAGTTTTAAACCTAATATATAGGATGTGTGTGTTGGGATATGTTGCTAAGGCTGTTTTTCTCAGTGTTGTAACCCACTGGGAACAGGAGAAACCTGTAGGAGAATTTTGCTGCACACTTTTTGCAGACTCCTTAACAATTCCTTTATGCATATGGCACATTATTTTTGTCTTAAAGAGGCAGAAATGTAATTAACTTCACCTTTGGGCTTTTCTATAAGTATGACATCTTGATGGATTTTATTTGAAGTTAGCTTTTTATTGACAAAATTTAAATTGGAATATTTGGCAAACAACAAGTGAAAATGCTCCAAAACATAAAATTTTGCTTAACACAAAGCATTTTTTCTGTTTTCTTCTAAGAACCATGAAAAAGAATAAATGAGTTTGATTTCCTTTACTTGGTAAGAAAGCTGAAAAATCAATTTTTTACAAAGTTATGTATTGAGCAAGTGCAGAGACTTCATGGATGTTGGAGGAAGGGAAAATATGTTTTTCAGTTCTCTGCCTAATGGGAGTTGTGTTCAGATTGCAGTTATCCAGAGCTGCGGGGAAAATAAAGCAACAGGTAAAGCAAAACCATGAATAATCCCAAGCCATGTAAGAGACTAGACAATGTAATCTGCAAGAAAAGAAAATCAGTGAGTTTGTGCAGGAAGCAGGAACAGCTTTAAAGTGTGCCACAGGAGAATTTGGGACTGTGGTCCATGAATGTTTGTTTGGCTATGATTCGTTTATTGCAGCCAGATATGGGGGAAACTTGTGAATTTTAGCCTCCAGCATGAAGAGTGAATTGTGTGTTTCATTCCTCAGTTCTCTTTGGGATTGCTTGAAAATAAAGAATTGAGGAGTGCTTTGGGAAACATCTTCAAAGGAGCTTTGATAATGTCAGTTTTGCTTTTCCTGCTGATCAATTACAAGGCATGGAAGTTTCCACTGAGGAAAACTGCATCATGCCTCCTCACCTAGGAACTGAATGCCCTTTGCCAAACACAAATTCCTCTACACTGTCAGCTGCATTTCACTGGAAAGTGCTGTGATATTTGCTTCCAATCAGACAGTCCAATGTGACTTGTTTAGGGAGGGAGTGAAATTGGTTTGAGCAGTCTGCTGTTGACAGCTCTCATTTGGAAAGGTCTAAATTTGAAGGTCAATGCATCTGTAACTGCCAGTGTGACTTTGGGGGTGGCAGATTATGATCTTTTTCAATAACCTACCACCTCTCTTGTGTCCTGTAGTCACCTTGACTGATGTTTCTGCTGGTACTCTAGAGGATTTCTGGACATCTGTCAGCCAGATTGGAAGCTTTGGCTCTAACCAAGATCATGATGTCTTTCCAATGGATGAAAACAATTTGCTACATAGAGAGAATTTGGCTCAGGTCAAGTTACTGTCGTAGTGCAAATGCTGGCAGATGCAGATCATTTGTTTCTTGATTTAGATAGTCACCCAGATAACCTCTGGGAAAGGTCAGATATTCATAAATTACTTGCATTTTGCCAAAGGTCATGGCACAGATTGCTTTTCCTGTGTGTGTAGGCCTGTGTGATTTCTCTTACTGTATTTTTCTTGTACACTTGGCCTGACCTATTGCAACTTGCACTTCTTTTCCCAAAAAGATTTTTTTTTCTTCTGTGGCATTTTAAATACATTTTCAGAAGCCTGACAAACCCTGGTGTGTGGAAGCATCCTCATGGTACTCCTGTCTGGTTCTCCCTGAGTGGGTGGTGGAGGTTGGTGATGTTCTGGATCAGCTGTTTTTTTGGGCTGGACACTGAATATTCAGTGCATTGGCACGAGCAGGGCCAAATCGCTGCTCCCAGTCTGCTGCCTGGGGCCACAGAATGGTTTGAGAAGGAGGAGGAGGGCACCAGGCAGCAGGGATATTTAATGCAGGAGGTTTGATGGTGCCTCAAGGGAGGCATCATGAAGAGACTGCAGTCCCACTGTCACTCTGCAGCATCACAGCTCTGCATGGGCACTGCTTTTACTGGAGACTGAAGAAGTGCATGGCCTCACTGTGTTATTCTCTGCATTTATTCCTTCCATTTTCAGGGACAGTTTCAGTTCTGGACTCACCATGGTTTGTGCTTTTTGGTGGTGCTCCTGTTTAAGTGAAGGTCATTGTTAAGCTCTGGTTGTATTACAATAAAATAGCACCTGTTTGGAAGGGAAGGGAGCTTTGGAGGGATTGATCTAAGTTGTCATAAACACAAATTATTTACATAACACTTCAGGTGAAAAGCTTCCTTAATTGAGTTGGTGGGATAACGTGGCTGTAAATTACTTTTGGGTTTATTGCAGTTGGCTGCTGCAGCGAGTCTTTAGCAATACATTCTGTTTGGTGGCATTGCTCCTAATGCAGTGCCTGACACTGCTTGCATTTTGTAGATGTTGCACTATTCTGCAGAGCTGCTTCCCTGTATTTTTGGTGCAGGGTGAACAGAGTAGGAGGGTAGACTCCTCCCCTAGCAAGAAATTGCTGCTGTCTCTATTTTAGGGAAGAAGTGTAAAGAGGCGCATTTCAAATACCTTTTTTAGAGGGGGAAGGGGTCCCATGGATAACACTTGTGAAACATTAGGTCTTATTTTACACCACACCTGCAACTCCCTGCCCTGTTTTGCTTTGATCCGGAAGGACCATGAACATCAGGTTCATCTTCCAGACCTCTGGATGGCACAGGATGGTCGAAGAGACACTGGCATTTACTCTTCTGGCTTCCAGAGATTTTTCGTGAGTCCAAAAGGACACCAGGCTGGGCACCCTCTTCAGAGCAAAGATGCAGAACTGGCCTTTTGGGAGGGGTGATTTTGTCTAAAGAGGCCTGTTCTTAGAGTCCTTTGAAGTGCCTGTGAGATGGAACCTTGCTGAGCTGGTACCTCCCTTCCCTTTTCACACTGTGTAACTGCTTTACAGCTCACAGTGGCTTAGAGGGTTGTGATGCCAGTCACAGAAGGTATTTCTTTAATTAACCAAATACTATTTCAACTTTAATTTCTCCTCTTTTCCCCCTGTGTTTTCTCTCCCACTCTTGCTGCTGATAGAAACTTACCCATTTTACAATCAGTCTATTAGTCATCACTCCTGCTTAACTTTGTTGCTGTCAGTAGCACTGTGTGCCACCATCAGCTCCAGCCAGTGGTTTCTCTAAATCAGTTGGGCAGGAGGATCCCAGTGGGAAGGGGGAAGAAGGATGTTCCCTTCAAAAGGATTGTGAGCGTAGGGACAGCAGTGAAGGAATGCAAAGGAATAGTGGTGAAGTTCACCCTGTGAAACGGGGTGTCAGTGTTTGAGGGAGTACCCGTGTGCATCTTAATACCCACATGTAAGTATTGATTTCTAGGAGTAAACTGCCAGCCTGGAATGGAAATGGATTTTAAGACCCAAAGCGTGTGCTCGGTGCTGTAATTAGATTGTGATTGCAATTTCAGCACAGGACTGAACTTCAACCTTTTAAAAACTCAATCTTTCTTCAGGAGCTCACGGGGCTATTTATGATATCAGCAATGGACTCAAGGAATATCACAGCTATCAAATAGGGAAGAAAGGAGAGGCTGTCAAAAGATTACATTTTGATGGCAATTTAAATGTTACTCCCTACGCTGTATTTAATGATTCTCTAGTTCTGCTAAAAGTCAGTAGCTCTAAAATACTCCAGTCATTTTTGAAAATGTGATTTTATTTCCCCAAGAACAGAGAGATTTAGTAAAATTTTGCTTTGGCCCTAGCAAAAGACTCAGGAGGTGCTAGACACAATAACACATTGCTCTCCACAGAGCAATTTTCCCCTCTGTCAGAACTGGCTGTTGTGCTTTCTGTTATTAATGAGGGAGTTATAGTTCTCTTTAGTAGAGGTTTCCATGTTATCTGCTGCCTGGCACTTCAGAGAGTCTTACTAAAGAGCTGATGTGATTCCTGTGAAGATTTTGTGCGCTCTCTGTTAAATGGGTCATTCCATGCCAGATAATGTGAGCAGTGTCTGCACCACTCCTTGGGACCAGCAAGGAAAGCAGGCTCGGTACAGGTTGTGTGTCAGTACTGCTTGAAAGGAAAACCCCACACAATTTTAAAATATTCATCTTTGCTCAACTAATATTACCACAATAAAATAATAAAATAGACTGGGTTTTTTTGATACTGGATTAATAGATTTAGGTCACAGACTGTAAATGAGTGTGACTCAGCTGTGTGAATAAATCACTTCACTTGATTGTGGGATGAATTTACACTTTCAAAGCTTTTAATAGGTAATGCATATTCAGGGTCTACCACATGGTAGGAGATCTGAAACGAATGCTTAGATTCCAGCAGCCCTGGCCCTCAGTCAGCACATGTTACACAGAGAGTGTCTTGGAATGGTAGGGAGCAGTGCTGCTCTCATCCTTGCTTTTTTTCCTCTTTGCTGTTGCTAATAGGAATGCAACAGTGTGATACAACAAATATGCAACTGGTGGCTCTAGAAGACAGGTTTTACCATGCTGTATTGATGCTCAGAGCTTGTTGTCCTCTTATCATCGTTTGTGGACATCAGATGGAGTTGAACGGGTGTTAGAGAGGGATTTGAAATCTCACAGCAGCTTGCTGAGCAGTCTGGGAGCAGTTGCTCACCCCAGCCCTGTAGGCAGGGAGGCAGCACCAGACTCTGTTTCAATTTGGGGTAAGAGGCTCACATCTGTGCAGTAACAGCAAGTATTTGATGGAGCACTTATCAACAAAGTTCGTGCTGAAGGTGGCTCCCCATGGTTCTTCTGAACCAACTCAGTGTTTGAGATGGTAAAAACCTGTTTCAGTGGGAGTCATGACATTGATTTGCACTGTAGAGCCCGTGGTAATGCAGGAACAGAGAAGAAATGCGTGACTTTCCTGGGCCCTCTTGAGTAACTCAGTATCCTGTAATAATCCTATTTTCTTAGTTTTTAAAATACTATTTACAAGAGTGGTGGGGAAGGGAAATAAAGTTGCTGGTGCAAAGTTACCCAAATTAAGAATAGCCTACAACATGACTATGAAGTTTTTAAGTTCGATATTTTTGCTTGCAATAGACATTTCTTGTCAGAGCTTGTGTGGAATTAGTTTGAAAATCTGAGTTCAAGGTAGCTGGATAAGAAAAAGGAATTTGGCAGTTCTGTGAAAATTTTTAATCAAAAAGGGTCTGTACAGCACCTCAGCAAAGTTCTCCTGGGCACAGCCTTTCACTTCTTTGCGTGTGCCAAGACTGAATCACAGCTGATGACAAAGCAGGAGAGGTGACAGGGCTGATCTGGAATGTGTCTGGTTTAGGTGTAGTGTGTATTAACCTGCCACAGGAACTTTGTGTATGGGCAGCCCTGGGGATGGTCAACATTTGCTGAAGTGGGAAAAAAGGAGGAACACATTAACACAACTCTGTTACCAGAGCTGAGCTTATGATCCATGTGCAACCAGGACACGGATATTACAGCATGCAGTTCCAGAGTTTGTGAGGCTGACAAGCTTGATAAGCTTCCCTACTTCTGCTGAAAATCGATCAATTCAAAGAAAACCAAACCAAAAAAGACAAAAGATACTAGGTTCCTGAAAGGCAGGGAAAGATCTTAAAAACATCATAGTGGCAAGGTAGTCTGGTATAACCTTCACAACTTCTTCTCTGCCTGAGTGTAGGCAGGCACTGATGGATAGTCTGAAACATGTGACAGAATTTATACCATTGGTAAAGATAATGAAGGAGAGGAAAAGCCAGGCCTCAGCTGTGCCAAGCACTGAGATGGGTGCTCGCTCCCAGGGATGTCTGTAGGGTTTGGGAGTGTGAGGATAAAAACATGGATGGTTTCTGCTGAATTGATGTGGGGTTGACTAAAAAGCTCAAATTGAATGCATATAGCTGTGATTTGTTGAAATTAAACCATATTTTTCCCCCCTCAAAAAGCTCTGTATGATTTGGGGTATCTGTTTTAAAAGGATTGACCAGAAATTAATCTGAAAGCATGAGGGTTGTAAAAATTGACATTTTTCTAGGGTTTTAACCATACTATAGAATTCTAGAGCAAAAGTACATTTCATTCTTAACTTCTACAAGCAGAGTAAAAATCTACCATTTCTGTTCACTGCTACAGGTTTTCTTCAATAGGGTGGTTAATTATTGTTTGATTCTGTTATCTGTAAAAGCAAAGCAGTAAAAACCTGCCATTTCTATTCACTACTACAGGTTTTCTTCAATAGAGTGGTTAATTTATTGTTTGATTCTGTTTTCTGTAAGAGCAAAGCAGTGGAAGAAGCTACTGAGAGTAGGTGTGAAATGTTTAAGATATTTGAGTGGAATGCCCAGGATATTATTGAATCAATCTATAGCTCCCAAGCTATAGCATAATATTCCTGATGAGGCAAGGGCTACATGTTTGAGAGGTAGCTCTAAGGGCATAAGGCTAGCAAACAGACAATGGAGAACCAGGAAGGTTTTTGACAGACAGAAAGTTTGAACCTGCAGAATTCTGAACTGGCAGTTCAGCTTTGTGGTTGTGCTGAATTGGAGCTAAACTGCTCAGCATTCCTGCAAGGTGGGAGTCTGAATAGCAGAGCAGAGCTGGGAAGGAAACGAGCTTGCTGATCAAGATGTTCCAAAGTGCATCTTCAAGACAGGTCTGAGTCAACACTTTGAGATAATGCTGTCAGGCTAGATGATAACACAAAATATTCTGACAATCTACTTGGTCTGGAAGCAAACACTGTTCCTTTGCAGTGATTTCTGATTAAACTGGGGGCTCTAGTTGCCAACAGCCTAGTGCTAGCCACTGTGACTCAAGCCATTGACTCCTTCTGTTTGGCATAAAATATTCAAATATTTAAATAAAATCAAGTGAATTATAAGAATATTTTTATTTGGAAAATTAAACTGCTCTATCGCTTTATAAGGCTCTTTGAGCTCTACCTGAGGCACAGACAGCAGTGAGGAAGCTCACATACACATGCCACAAAGTAAAATGCTCAAGAGAAGGTTTTTGAAATAGGTACCCTCCATCTATACTTTGCAATTGTATCTGACCTTTTAGAATAACCCAGGTGCAGAAAACATGCTGGAATGCATCACACCTAAGGTGAGCTTCAGATACACTTCCTGGTTTCCAGAGAGCCCTGCTTTTTGCAGTGAAGAGCAATCAGGTTAGTCAGAATAACTGAGAAACAGGAAATGATATTCAGGAAATTCTCCAGGTGTACAGTTTTGTGCACTACCTATGTAGTAAAGTCTGCATCTTGGGTAATCTGTGCATTGGAAACAAAAGGACATATCCAAGTCCATGAAGCTGATTTACAGTAGGAGGATTAACAATAAAATAAACATGTTCCTCTTTACTAGGGAAGGTCTGTCAACACATTGTGACAAGTTTGGTGCATTAGTCAGCACATCAGACATCACATGAAAGTGTCATATCTGTATCTGTTAGGAAATCAGCCAAATTATTCATAACTCTCAGGACTCTTTAAATGGCTTTTTGATTACATCAATTTTCCCCATCCCATTTTCTTCCTAAATCAAAGATAGGATGTTGTCAGAAGCTACCACCTGAAATGTGGTGTCTCACTTTCTCCTGGTGTAAAAAGACTGAATGTGCATTGATGAAGTGGACATAAGTTGCTTTTCCACTTCACTCTCTGCCATGAGTGCTCATGACCAGAGCTTGACCAACTGCCTGGTAACCAATCTGTAAAGTTAGAGAAAGATGCTGTGGTCATCTGCCACAGTCTTTGTGGAGCTCCTCTGACTTTAGGAGGGTTCCCTGTGTCCACAGAGGATGGCCAAAGCAGAGCTTGATCCATTTGCCACAAGTACCTTCAAGAGGAGGGGAAGAGGATCAGCCATATATTTAGAAGAGCATCCTTTACCAAGGACCATGGTGGTTAGGACAGAGCTAAAAATAGATGCAAGGAAAATTAGTGAGTGTCAGAATCATTGGCACACAGTGGAAGAGAATAAGGTACCTTTCCTGATGCCTGTTCAGTACGTTTAAATCATGCTTGGATTTTAAAATTATGGGACAGACTCAGCAAACAATCAGTCCTGGCACTTTCAAGTCAACTAAAGGGAACTCAGCAGAAATGTTAATGGATGAGCTGTAGTGAATGCAGAAGGGAGAAGGATGGAAATAGTCTCAAAGTGTATCAGCAGATTTCTCTGCATTGCTGAATGCAAAAACACGAATGAGCAGTGGCTGAACACTGTGACCACGGCACTTATTATGCATGTGCTTCTGCAGCATTTACTTTTTCTTACCAGTGACAGCTGTGATCTGGAACCTCTACTGACTCCTTAAAGACAGATCTCCTTGTTCCTGACTTAATTTCTTGCTCAGGAAGAACAAAAACCTACACCTAGCTCAAGTCTGCATTTTTGCAGACAGGGTTGCAGACAGGGTCTGTGGCAGTGAAGGAAGGTACAGTTCTGATTGTATACAAGATTCACAATTTTGCCTGAACTGGGCTTAGTCAAACCAAACAAAAATTTTAAAGCAGAAAACTTTTGTGTTTTCCATGTGTTTGTTCTTGTGGTAAGATTGATCTTTTCAAACAAAAACAAAGGCGTTTCATCTTAGACTATCTTTGGTCTTTGCTGCTGGAAACCCCAGAAGCTTCATACTCTTTTTTTACTGGCATAAAAGAAATAACAAGAGGGAGAACCTATCTGTCCTCTGTCACTCTTACTGGAGCACAAACAAAAGAAAACAGAGTCTTTAGTGAACACATGGAAAAACACCTAGAAAAAAATAAATAATTCTCCTTTCCTGTTAATAGATGAATAAATTCTCTTTAGGAATTTTATTCCTTCAGATTGAAGGACATTTCAAGGGTCTAACTCTGTTCTCCATTACTTCAGCGTTGGTGTAACTGAGCATTAATAAAATGTTGATTGATGGAATTCGACCTGTAATGGTTCCCTTACAGAAAACCAGTTTATACTTAAACCAGTTTATACTGGTTTAAGTATAAACTGGTTTAAGTATACTTATACTTAAAACTCCTGAGTTTTAAGTATAAACTGTACCAGTTTATACTTAAAACTCAGGAGCCCTATTCCCAAAGCAGTTAAGTAGCATTTATACAGAAGAAACAAGAAAGTGATTAATAAGTGCTGTTTTAAATATTTACAGGTCTCTTTGTCTTGCTTCTTAGAGATGTGGTATGAACAGCTGTTGTGGGAAAACTGCCCAATCTCTCTGCCTGACCAGGGCTTTGCCTCTTTTTGTGCACAGGATGCAGTCAAAGAGGTGCATGCCAGCCCAGCTGTGCTGTGCAGGAGTCCTTAAGCATCTGGCCTCAGCCCTTTATTTCACTCACACTCTTGCTTTTCTGGCTGTGCACAAAAATAGCAGCTCCAGGGAATTTCTTCCCAGGTATGGTCAGAGTGGTTCCTGCCATTGTTTGTTAACCGTGGGGTTTGGGCTCTATGCCAGGGGTGGAAGGCTGATGAATTCCCATTCTAGCATCACTTCTGACTGACATTTTCCATGCACATTGCAGCTCCCTGGCTGCCCAGGCTTCCACACTTGAATATCATGGTATGCTTCTCAGCATTGCAGTGGAGAATAGGAGTGCTGGTGGGATCAGCTCTGCTGGTGGGTGAGCAGGAGCAGGAACACCTGGATAAGGGGCAGTGGCAGGCAGGTGTGGTCTGCCCTTGCTCACTCAGTATTCACACTGCATCAGCAATCCAGTACTTGAGAAATATACAGCACTTTCAAAGCTCTATTTGTAATATTTTTCCACTTCTGAGAGTAAATAGTTCCGTGATTTTAATGTCAGTGATCCCTGTTTGTGCTTGACTTCAGCAGCTCATCCTTAAAGTGTTTTCCTTCATTCCAAATCTTTATTGGTGAGTTATTTGCACAGGATTTGCTGCTGATTTTTTTCTGCTGTTGGAATTTGAGCTTGCTGGCTGTGTGCTGGATGGTGATTTCTTTGGCATATTTCCTTTCTTCTTTTGGCAGGTCCTGAGTTTATTCCATTATCTTTATGAAGTAAAAAATGCTAGGCAGAATTTTCAGTGACTTTCACTTTTATTTAATTAGTGCTTTATCTTGACATTGTCTGGTGTGTAAATCTTGACCTTTTGAAGACCAGGAACAGTTGATGTGTGGTGGTTTTGGCACTGGCTGCAGATACCTCTCTGCTCAGCAATTGGTGTGTGACACAAGCTGATTTCTGGGGTGGGCAGGTGGAAACACTAGTGCAGGTTACTGAGAGTATCTGATAGTGTTCTGTTCAATCGTAATGCAGAATGTGATGTTTTATTGCTGCCACGTGACCCTCTGAATGTTCCATTTCCTCGGTTTCTTACACTGCACTCCTCATTATTTGCTTTAAACTGGCCATGAGTTTGCAATATCCTGTGCCTCTGCTTCCCTTTCTTAATTCCAAAAGCTGTAAAGTACAAAATCCACACCAGTGCTGAGCCCATATTCAGAGCTTACACTGGGCAGTCCAGACACTTACTGTGGATGCTGGCCTAATGTTTTGGATAAATGTGGAGCATTAATCTGCCATGCAGTGTGATACTCCGGAGAGCACTAAGTGACATCTGAGCCCAAGGGGACTTTTCAGAAGCCCATGAAATGACAGCACAGATCACATCAGCTACAGCAGCAGAGATTGTGTTTGTTATATCAAATAAGCCAAATCATGATCATTGTATGCTGTGGTGAGGTGAGGTTAAACCAAATTTTGTAATGCCAGCATGTCTGACTGTAGGATTCTAAGCTTCTCTGTGTGCTTGAACATGTTTCTTCTTGTGAATGGAGTGCAGCAGGCCTGTGGGTCTGAGTAGGCCATGCACACACTGGATATGGGAGAAGCAGTTTAACCCTGCAAGGCTTGGGCTGTGCAAATGGGCTGTGCAAATGCCATCCACAGAGCTGCAGCACTAACCACAGTCTGAAGCTGTAGGAAAACAAGTGATTTTCTGTACAAATCAATGACAGTACAGTGAAGGACTGAGACTAATTCTGAGGTAAAAACAGTTGGAGCCATTCCCAGGCTTGAACTGAGAGCACAGTTTTGTCATGTGTTTGCTGGGAGAAGGAAGAGCCTCCAAGCCCTCTCACTCATGCAGTGCCCTTGCTAGAGAAGAGCAAATTAATTGTACGTCTGACGCAGCAGGAGCCTTTCTGGGTGTCTTTCAGATGAGTTGACAACTGATAATTATATGAGAACTACAGGCTGGCTGTCCTCTATTACTTTCACTAGAGGAAAGCAGCACAAGGAATGTGAGAAAAGCTTTGATTATAGGGAAGGAAGTAAGATTTGTTCTTGTTGTTGCTTGCTTGCTCTTACCATCTCCAACCAATCTGAATTTTGCAGCTGGTACAATTGCACAGTGTTGGGCGTGTTGCTGTTGTGTTTCAGATTTTACTCTAGTGGGTGGTAGGGGAAGATCTGCACATCTAGGCAGACTTCTCTGTCTGGTTTTAGCTCTATCAGGACACACTTTCAGTTTGCAAGGGCAGAATTTGGGATGCAGCACATCTGTGCCAGCTTTAGTGGGATCTCATGCCTAATCTCCTGCTTTCACCATATCTGCCCATCTCTCAGCAGTAACCTGAAGTCAATGTCAGTGATAAAAGAAAAGTTGTTGAAAGTGTTAGATGAAATCTGGATGTTATGTCTGCTTGCAAATTGTTCCCAGGTACTGTATAAGCTTAACTCTGTGACTGAATGAAATGGCCTCTTTGTGCTGGGGCATTAACCTGCATAAACAATTACAGCACTTCCACTACTTTTCCTAGCACCAGTTATGTAGCACCAGTTGTGCAAGAATTGGAACATGCTGTCATCAAATGAGAATGGCATTGGGAAGTGGGGAAGAACAGTATTTCTTCCAACTTGCTATAAACTTGTGACAGGATGCTGTGACTCAAATCTGAGCCCTGGAATAGTCCAGCAAAGGAGGGAGGAAACCTTACAGACAAGAACATGATCTTAGAACAGCTTGGTGGTCTGTTGTGGGGAACCAGAGGATTTTTTTTGTTTTTTTTTAATTGTTCCAATTTTACCACTCATATAAGAGAGCTCAAGCTAACCAGGCTGAGGATTAGATCCCTGTTCCTGAATTAGAACACTTAGCATTAGGGTAATGTCCTACATCAGTTCACTGACAACTAAATTTTGTCTTATGTCAGAGCTCTCTTTTGGCTGATTTGAGAATTTGACAAATTCTGGCTTGTCCTCAGACTTAAAAAAATCCCTTCTTGCATGTCTCATGTATGTATTTGGGCCATGTTTAGATTCCAGAAGTGTCTGCCACCAGGACATTAGGGATTGCAGGGCTCCTCACAGAGCAGGACTGGAACCACGTGTTCATTGGGCACTGGGAATTGCTTCCCAACCTGTCAACCAAGCCAAAGAAACATTTTCCTCATCATGCTTCTGTCCCTCTCCCTGCACTGGTTATTTTTAGAATCCCTCCACCTCTGCATGTCAGTTGTGGAGCTGTATTGCAGTAGATGAGCAGAGGCCAAGTAGGTTCAAACCAGCCAGGCTTGGTATTTCTAATGGGTTTTATCTAACACTGCATGAGACATTTGCTTCTTTTCATATGTCCATGCTATATGCCAGCTCCCCACTGTAGCATTGTTCCAGTGCCTGAAATGGAATGATATTTTATTTTTCAGTAATGAGATCCCTTCACATAGGACTTACTTCAAGAAGAAATCTATGGATACAGAAGCATTTGCTTGGCCTCTTAGAGTTCTTGGAGTGCTGTAATTGCCACAAGTACTTGCTTTAATGTATGCAAAGGTGTGTATGCACACAGGTTTGGGGTCATTGCTGTGTGCCTCAGTGTCTCAGTGTGTACTGTCACTGTTCTGGGGATTTGGGAGTGGACATGAAAAGAAACAGATTACCTAGCCATGTCCAAAACTGAATCTGTGGCTGAGTTGGTAATTTAACCCAGGTCTCCTCAAAGCTGAGTTACTCTTTCAAGAACTGAGAGTTATTTTGTATGGAGGGTGGTGCTGGAGTGAGTTTTGCAGACCATTTCAGCAGAGAATTAGCCTTACTAATTATTTGCCCTCCTGCCTTAATTGAGTATTTACTTAATATCTGACCTCTTTTAACATAGTCTGAGATGGCTTTCCTAAGGAGTTCAGTCTTCAGCTCTTTTTTCAGGCTGAATTATCTTTATACCAGTTATGTTCACTCTGGAGCAGGGCCAGCAGCTCCTGCCCAGGCTAAACCATGGCATTTCAGACAAGGCACAGATTTTTTTTCAGTATTTGCCATTAGATGCTTTAAAAGCACTTGGAGAGTTTTGCTTTCAGTGAGGACAAGAACAGAATCCAGGAAAAAGATAAAAATTCTGTTTCTGTAAAAGATGGAGGTTTGTTGGAAGTTCAGCAGGAACTAGAGAAAAACACGGCAGGAAAATCTTACTCTCTGGAGATATTTTTCCAATGTCACAGACTGAAGAATCTTGGAGCACTCTGCTGCATGGACACTTGCTTGATGCAGAGTGAGTACAGATGAGATCTGACTGCACTTTGTGTCGCTGTGGCTTTTAGAACAAGAAATCCCTCTCCTCTTCCCACTTTTTATTTCCTGTCCATTTGCTCTTAAAGCTTCAGAGTCTCACCTTCTCTCTCGAGGCAGCTTGGTGGCATTATGGGCTGGAGTGATGCTTCTTGTCCCTTGTGTGAGAAGTTGCTCCGTTTGAATGATAAAGAAGGAAGACCCTGGGGCAGTAAATGCCTCAGCTGTGTTTGCGAACTTCCACAGCTGAGCAGTCAGTGGATGCAGCTTAGACTACCACAGAAGTAAAACAGAAAAAGAGTGATTTTTTAGAGAATAGCATTGTATTACATTCTTCTTTGAGCAGATAATTTATTCAAGGGGTGACAGATTGTCTCGTCTGTCTGAGGCAGTAGCCTGCAACCCAGATTTAGCTGTAGTTGCCACAGATTGCCTTTGCTGTCAATATGCAGTGTATCCAACCATAAAATGAGTCATCAGACAGCTCAGAGGTTCTGTCTTAAGTTTGAATGACCAAGGTGAGAAACCTTAAGCTGTTTACTGCACCTGATTCACATTTCCTCCTAAGGCTTTGGTCTGCAAAGCTTTAAATCAGAACACTGTATTAGCACTGAATTTATATCTTTATTGAATGTTCATGAGGATATTAATAGCCCACATAACAAGTGTCTTTTGGAGCAAGTGGACGTTACATTAGGGTGAAGGCAGACGTATCAAGTGGAGGCTTTCCTGTTTGAATCAGTCAAGTAATTAAACCTGGAATACAGGCACAGGAAAATGCTTCAGAACCAGATGAGAAAGGCTAGAGGTAACTTTGAAAGTATACAAGAATGAAAAACTTACTTAGAGATGGAGTGCAGGAAGGAAATGTCCTAGAAAAAGAGTATCCCATGCTATAGGGAAAGTTTTTTCCACTGCCAAGAGAAACAAACAACAGAAAATCATGAACAGAAAAACAATTTTCCAGGAGTCTCACACTGGCAGTTGGCAGCTTCTGGCAGAGCTCCGTAAAGCTGCTGATCTCTGTCAAATCCCATGGTATGTCTCACTTCTCCTGCTGAGTGCTGCTGCTTGTGAGAAGTTTGACCAAGGATGAGAAGGACTTGGTGATTGTCTTCTCCTCGCTGCCAGTTCTACACCCTGACCAGGAGGTGTTCAGGTCAGTGGAAAGGATCCTGTGCACTTCTCTGAGCTTTGACCCCATGCCACAGTTGGCCTGCTCAGAGCTACACTTGTGTTACTGTGACTCTGTCAGGGCTGTTGGCCTCTCATAATGTCTCAGGACTCAAGGTTGTCCCTGAAACATGCCCCGTGTGCTGTAGAACCCCTTAGCAAGGTGGTCTAGGCTTGGTAGGATCTCAGCCCACAGAAGGTTTGACCACTTGACACCAAAACTGGTGAGGTGAGCAGCACCTGCTTTGTTTCAACCCATGCCAACCTCCCCAGTGAGCTCTTGTGCAGCTTTAGGCTGAGGTCTGTTGGTGGAAGGCTGTCAGAGTAAAACTCTGCAGCTTTCCCTGAGCTCAGCACTTGCTGTTCATTTTCCCGAGTCCTTTGTTCACCCCCATTCCATAAAATTGACAGCAGCAAGGACAGAAACATCACCTCCTAATATTTCATCCCTTTGTATAAGTGTTGCCTTGTTTCCTTGGCAGACTGACCTCTGGCTAGAGCTGATGCTGCCATTCCACGGTGCACCATTCAATAGGCACTGTGCTCTTAGACTCTTTTGTTTAGTTATTATTTATTCATTTTCATCCCAGAGAAATCATGTGCAGCCTTTATAAGGCCTTGCCATTGTTATCTGCAAGTGCAGCAGTAATTCAGTTATTGTACCTTTCCCCGTTTCTCACCAGTGCAGCAGTGTAAATACACAGGGAGCAGAGAGACACATGGTGGGAGCCAGAAGTAGTTTAGCCACCAGAGTTTATCATAAAGATAGAAAGCACCCTGGAGCAGGGAAATTGCCTTCTTTGCCAGCTCAAGGCCTGACTGTTGGCCAAATACATGGTGCCCTTTTTTTTTTCACTGACAAAATATTCCTTTTCGTGGAGCCTTAGTGTTTTCCCTGATCTCACTGCTGGATGCGAACTACATGAAAGAGCTGTGCTGTCCTGTTCAAAGAGACATGGAGCCTCCCTCTAGGCTCCATTCAATAAGAAACCAAGGATATCTGCACAGAGCTGTATTGGGCAGGCTCTGGTTTGGTTGCAGTGTTCTGAGGGGCATTTGCAAGGCTTTCCTGGTGGTCCCTTTCAAGAGGTTTTCCTATTACAGTGAGGAGAAAAACCATTTTGTAAACTCTGGGCAAGAAGTAATGTATTCTATTCTGTGGCTCTTCACCCCATGAAGTCTGCAAAGCAATAGAATTGATGCATTCCTGTGATGAATTCCCCACATGAGGAAACGTGTGGAAAGTTACCCTTTGTATGCAGGTTTGGAACAAGAGTCTGTACCAGCATTTATGAACTCTATGATGGTAGACAGCCCAAACCCAACAGTGCACTGGCTAAAAACCCACAGCTGCTGAGACCAGCAGGTATGAAGGTTCAAAACGCTTCCTGTTTGTATACCTCAATACTTTACATTTGCACTGGTTCTGCCTAATGGCGCTTTGACAGACCTGGCTATGAAGAGATTTGTTCTGGACTGGTGAAGGTGGAGGGTGTCCTGTGCTATAGGGAGTCCTGGCTGCTGGACCATTTCTGAGTGATGGTGGCTGCTGGGAAGTGACATCCATCGGGAGAAAGTTAAAGTCCTGATCTGAGACTAGTCTGATTTAAGTCCACATCACGATGCCTTCCAGCATTTCTCAAATAAGGGGCTAAGTGTCGTTTGCCGAGGTTTAGAAATTTATTGCAAAAGCACTTTTTAGGGTTAAAAATCTCCCTGTGGTTTTGGTGATTTATAGGTTTTATGGCCATTAATTCTTCTAGCATGACTTTCATTGTATAATACAGTAAAAGTGGTTCCTGCGTCAAGTTCCTTGCTTCTGGCTTTGCTCAAGGTCAGGCTTAGAATGGTGCTAAGGGAGTTGTTTTCCCCTTCTGTCTACTTCCCTCCGCTTGTTAACCCTGTCCTGTGAGCTTTTGATGATGTGATGGTTCTTTTTCTGCCTCACTACCTCAATACCCACCTCTGCTTCTCTGTCTGGGCAGGGCTTGGTCATTTAACAAAAATGCATCCACCTTTATTTGTGAGAAATGTGAACGACCACCTGGAAGGAACAGCAAGGACACTCTGTCATCAGGTGTAATGTTTCACTGTGACTCGGCTTAGGTGTGTGTCCTTGAATGGCAATTGCCCTGTTCCAGGTCACATTCATCCAGATGGCTCCCAGAGCACCACAAAGCATCTTCAGGACCACTTCCACCTTCTCCATTCTTCGTAGGCCTTGCAGCTCCAGCCCAGTGCAGTCACACGGGGACCTGCAGAGAGCTGTCCAGCTGAGGGGGACATGGTGCCATCCATCCAGGACATTGTGTTTGTCTCTGATCCTCCCTGAGTTGGTGTTGGCAGGGTGCCCATCTCTATAATAGCTGTACACCTTGCCCACAAAGTTGTTATTCCTAATCTTACAGGAAGTGCATGGATCCTGTCCAAATCAGGATGATTTAAAGATATGGGAGCTGCTGGCTCTTCAGGGTGAACAGGATGAGGTTTGCAGTGGGGAGGGAGCGTCTCTCTGCTGCTGCTGAGACACCAACACTGCATTTTGTTTGGCACCAGCTCATTTCTCCTTCAGCATTTCCCCCTATGCACTGACAAAGCTGCAGCCCTGAGGTTCACCTCCTCCCACAGGCAGATTTATCATAGAGAGATTTGAAGAGAACATGGACAAAAAGGCACCTGGGCCATGAACACATTAGGCAAACTCAGTCCACCAGCCCTCTCTGTGGGGAGCCCTCCATGCTGAAACCTCACCATGCCCAGTGAGAACTCTTTTACTGAACTGGTCCAGTGAAAGGTGCTCTCAGAAGGCTCCTTTTGTTGTTTCAGGCTCTCAGCATTCCACCTCATGTTTCATACATGTGCCTTTGCTACAGAGCTTTGCTGAGCCTTATTACTGAAGGGTAATTACATCCTTGTTACTGTACCAGGTATGTTCTGAACAGGTAACACACAGCAGAGACTGAAATAGCACAAAAACTTGTGGGTTTTGGGGGGCTGGTACATGTTTAGCTATTAGCATTGAACTGGCTTCTCCAATGCAGCTCTGCAGTGAAATGCAGCTGGGTGAGGGCCTTGCAGTATAAATCTATTGTGATTTCTGCATTCTCTCACCTCTCGATTGTAACTCCTACAAGGCAGCTTTATGTTGGAGGAAAATAGATGCAAGCACAGTTTTGGCAGGCTGGGAGAATACAGCAGAAGCTTTGGGTATTTGAGAGAAGTTGCACTGTGTAAGGTCTGACAAACACACAGTAGTTTTTTACCTATTTGGGCATTTCACAGGCGATCAATAAATTGTCAAGGATGTTTAAAATGGTAACCAAAGTGAAGAAGAACCTGTGAACTGGAAGGACAAGACTGGGGTCAACTGACTTTTAAAGGGTCTCAGCGAGTTTAGAAATAGCGTTTAACTCTATATGTTGTACCTGGAATTGGGATGAGGTACAATGGGAAGGATAAAGCAGTCCACTCACCTCTTGTATAGATGCTCCAAAGCAGAATGGCATGTAATCTGATTGGTGTTTGTAGGGGATGTTCCACACCAGAGATAATAATTTCAGCTCCAGTGACCATTTCTTACCTTATTTCTAGAGTCCATCTAGGAGAAGCTCTCCTGATTCCCTTAAACAGTGCCTGTTTGTTTTTTACACTGAAAAGGTTGGTTGGTTTTGCTTTCCAAGCAATTCATTTTCACTGTTTGTGACCCAGTGGTGACATGTTGTCATAATAACTACAGGGAACTTATAGTCACTGGAAAAATCAAGATGACAATTTTTTTGGTCAGGCTGTTTGCTTGATTTTTATGTGGGAAAAAGTGAATTCACATACTGATACACAAAGCATCAACAGATATCAAAAATAAATCAGCATATACCACTGGGGCATGATAACGACAGAAAAGGCAAGCTACATCCCTACTAAAAGGCAGTTGGAAAAGGCAGCTGTAGAAATGAGCAAGATCAAAACAGTAACTTCTTAACAAGCTTTAGAAGGAAGCAATTTCACAGAACAGGAACAGCCCTGTGGACCTCTGTGCTGTGCATACAGGCATGAACAGTCCAGTCCCATACACAGGTGGACAGAAATGCCTCTTGAGTGACTATTATCCTGAGTGACAGCTGGACTGAGAACAGTGCTCTGCTTACCTGAGCCTGAGAGATGTGATTTTCCAGCTGATGGAAGTCACCACATCATTACCCAAATCTCTTTTTCAAAATCTGCCTTTTCCTACTTAGTCCCCAGGCCCAGCACACTTTGCAGTCCATCTGTTTCTAGATAAGAAGAGAAGGTGAAATCACGTATCAGTTGAGAAAATTACCTTTGTGTCAGATACTATCTTTCCAATAGTGTGTACAGTGAGCCGAGAATGCTGGGTCCAGTCCCTCACTGAGCTTCTTACAATACCAAGACTAATTGATAGCAGTTTCATTGGGCACACTGCTAAAACACAAAAGTACAATCCCATCATAGCTGTGCACCTTCATCTCTTTTGGGGATTTTTCTGTGGCATTTTGGATCTTTTTTTCCATTCAGCCTTGTAACCACTTAGATGTACTAATGTTGACGAGGCTGTGATGGCTAATGAGGATGCACAGTGCAGGCAGTCCTGTAATATGAAGCACTCTTGTACAGCTTCTAAAGCTGTAAAGAGCATGCATTCAGGCTTTGTATTTCTGTCCCTTTCTACCCAAAAATGCTGTCTGATTATCATTCCTTCTAGTGTATTTCCCCCTGTGTAGATCAAAGCAGAATGATGTGGATTTCTAGGTGCGATTTTATACAAAGTTTCCTTCACTGCAGTTTGAATGACACATTTCTCTATAGGGGGATTGCTCATGACGTGGGAACTGAGGTCTGGGGGTGCTGCTGGGCTGTTGCATTGCTTGGAGCTGGCAGCTGCAGCAAAGCACAGGGGGAAATTAGAGAAGATTAACACGGTGTGAGTGTTCTGCTCAGGAATCTGGCTGCTTGTGCGAGCTGAGCAGGAAGGGCTCCCTCCTTCCCTCAGCCTCAGGTAGTTTTGCTGTTGGTTGAGCAGTTCCTTGCTACCTCCTCTCAGCACTGACAGTCCCGATTCATGCTCATCCCCTGCTGTCACAGCCTGCTTATCCCTGCTTCCCTTAACGTCATAGGAGTCAGCTGCTGTTCAAACCTGTCACCCTCATTCCAGACTTGGTAATTATCTCACCATAATGAGTGGCACTTACTGCTCATTTCCTTCTCTGGTCCTCGGGGAAGGACGTTATCTCCCAGCCACACTTTTCTAAAGGTTAAGATCTTTCCCTTCAGCTAAGTGGAATATTGTTCCTTTAATCATACCTTTCTGCCTGATGTTTGTCGAGTTAACTAATGTGTGTCTCCCTGAGCTGGATTCATCCCATACTCATTCCTCCCAGGATTTGTGTCAAAGCATTAATTTGCCGTGAAATTTCTTTCATTCAGTTTAATTTCAGGACTGCTGCTCAGGCTTTTTCATTTGAGATAAGATCTCAAGGCCTACATTTCACGCTCTGTATCTGTGAGCATGCCAAAAGCCAACCACATTCCCTTTGAACAGCTGGGTTCAAAACTGATTTCAGGAGACCAGACTGAGAGACCTGAGGATGCCCAAATTATGCTGCTCTGGGCAGGCCTTTGGGTGGCTCTCAGACCAAAATCTAAATTCTTTCTGAAAGTAGATGTGTGTGAAGTACAGAGCTGTGTGCTGGTTGCATATTGTTGCTGGGTTAGCTTTGTGCATTGAGGAGAGAATCTAACAATAAAGCACACAGTCAAGAGAAGTGGCTGTCTGAAGTGTAACACTTGCTTTGTAATTTTGAGGCTAGAAATCCAGTCTGTGAGGATTTGCTGACAAATCTGGGTGGTACAATACCTTGTGAGTTCTGTTGCACTTAGCCGTGTTTTTGACCTGTGAATCAGAGATGAACAAGTGAAGTGCCATTGTATGGCTGGCACAAAAAGTGCCTTGTTCAGGTATTGTGTCAGCTGTGCAGTCTGGAAGCACTGCCTGGATTTCAGCACTGGCTTTCAGCTCTGGTTTGGTGAATTTTCTGAAGCTCCTGCTTGGCTCTGAGCGCTGTGTTTTCACTGGTGTATCCCTGGAGACCCCCTGATGTCAGAGCTGCTCCCTGTAACCAACCCACCTGGCTTGCTCTGCTCTCCACCCTCTCCAACTCCTTCCTGCTGGTATTTGTTTGTTCTTTGCAAACCATAACACTTCAATTAAAATGCAGATGTGTCAGCAAGGAAGGCACCAAGAAAGTGTTTTCTGGCACTGTGGACCCCACTCCTCTCCCTAGTTTTACTACAAAACATGATAATTATTCTGAGAGTAGATCCTGTTTGGCTGATGTCTGGCAACTGAAAGCCATGAAAAACATTATTCTGTGTAAATTCCCTTTATGTACTGATGAGAACAATCACACATACCACAAGCTGCAGAGAGAAAGAATATTTTCACTGAAAATCAATCCATGCTGCAGCACTTGTAGATAAGCCTGATGTTATGCAAACATTTTCCTGCTCCTTGTTGAAAGGAAAACATGCTGCACCCACATGACCAATTGCCTCATGTGTCTCTTGTGATCTGACTATTTTCTGCTGTATTTGACTTATGCTAATGGGGACAATAATGGTCTATGCTTCGTTTCAGCTTGTCACAGCTTTTGCTAACAGCCTTGTTTTCCCAGGCAGCCTTGCCTTCAATTCTGATAGCTGTGGAGGAGAAGGTGTTAATGCAGCCCTCTTATTTTAGCAAGTGAGTGAATCAGTGGTTTAGGAAAACAGTTCAACATATTAACCCTTTGTTTCCAGAGCAAAAATCACTGTAGAGTGAACAGATGGCTCAGCATATTTTTAGCCTTGCTCTCTGTTCCCATGGTATTCCAGACTGTGTGGGATTCCCCATAGACTGTTGTAAGATTGGTGGGCCCTGCCAAATGTCTTGTTTTGCAACACAGCATCAGAGTGAAGGAGGGAAATGGAATCCTGTTTAAATCAGCTGTTGAAGTAAGTAAATGAAAGGTTCTCAGTTCTTATATATCCATAGATCGTGGGGGAGACTGTAGAGAGAGGTTGGTCTTGTGATTCTGGCACTTGCAGAATGCATTAAGAGGGACAAAATAAATGTGAAATACTCCTCTAGGGGTCTTGTGTGTATAATCATTTGATAAATGAAAAAGTGTAGATTGGCAGAGGAAAAGCTCACCAGGATTTTGGTGGTTTCTGGCTTGAAGATAAAAGAGGGGAAGGGAGTTTTTGTAGCTGTGAAGTGTCTCTTTGGGGTGTGTACTCTGAGGAAGTTCTGAAAAGTTCTTGATTCCAGGCAATGATCCTTTCTCAAGTGAGGTCAGATTCGGAGCTATTCACATGCACTCTGTTTCAAAGTTCATTGTGATTCTTTGTGGTTGTAAAATGTTTCATTGTGTAGGTAGAGAGGTTAACCAGTAAGGTATATGGTGTGAGAGAAAGAGTTCCTTAAGAGTAATGACTTTTGGGTCTCAATTATGATTCTCAGCTATGGTTAGATATTCCAGCTGTAAGTATAATACCTAGAAAATTGGGGTATGTAATATGGCAAGAATTGTATTTGTTGTTATCCCGAATTAGGTTTGTGTCAATGTATATTGAAGACTGCAAGTGATTTCTCAATGTGGAACAGAAATCATAGCCTCCATTTTCCTAACGCTGCCTGTATTTCTGTTATACACAAACATTCATTGAGGTTCATGGTGTATTATGTTCTCTTAATAGCTCATTTGCATATTGGAATGTTTTGAACAAATTCATCCCTAATGTGTTCTCTCAGCAGTACTGTGTGGCTCAGTCTTTTACCATCAGATGATAAAAAAATGCTGGTAACATAACAAAATGCTGAAAACAAGATGATGACAAGGGTCTGCCCCGTGGGGCAGATTTCATTGCATCAGAGCACAGTTTAGAAATACCTGTGTATTGTGTCAGATCATCAGCATGCCTAGTGTTCCACGTCCAGTGGAGCAGATGTATTCAGACACCAGCCCCTGGGCAAGTGAGACAGGGTAAGAAACCCAGCAAGCTGCAGCACGGACCAGCTCTGTGCAGGCTTCATTGCTGTCTGCAGCATCACTCTGCCTTTATGGTGCACTCTGAGTGTGGTGTCAGTATTGCCATCACCCTTATAATGAAGGGGAAGCCAAGTCAGATGAAATAATTTGCTGGTAATGTCATGCTCTGGAAGACTTGCTGCTCTGTCCCCCTGCCACAGCCTCGTGGCCAGTGGATGCCATGTCCTTCCCCAGCAGCAGGGATCTCCCAGTCAAGATAAACCCTCCTGCCCTGGAGCCATGATGTGGATCCTGCAGCTCCTGCCCTCCTCCCTCCAGAAGCTGAGGCAGTTCCTGACCTCCTCTGCTCCTTGTCCCTCTGCAGTGCTGCCCAGCCCAGCTCAGCAGCCTGGAGCTGTGTGTCCCTGCCGGTGGGAAGGGCAGCAGCTGCCCTGCCGCGTGTGCTGCGGATCCGCAGGCTCCGCCATTCCCGCTCCAGCCGCTCCGCTGCGCTCGCCATCTGTCACCCACCTGAGCCCAGGTGATGCTTGCACAGAGCAGTAAAAACACATCAACACTGGAAGCTTCCTTTTTCCTCTGAATGCACTCAGCCACCTGCAGTGCCTCTGGAGCCACCTCTTTCTTTTTGTGCCTTTGTGATTCACTGATATATTTCACATCCTCCACATGGTGGATGTTTTCTCCATCTGGATAACTGGTGGATATTTTTCTCCCCGTGGACTCAGGTAATATTTGGAAGAAGATGCAATTTCATGTGTTGATGCTAAACCCAGGGAAGACAAGTGAATGGACTCCCTTGAATCCGATTAGACTTTTTGCATTGCAGCCATTAGTAAATTATGGATTTGACAGATTTAGGAATTTGCTCAAAGTTGAGGCCAAGATTACTCAACAGATTTGCTTATGTCATTTAGGACACAATCCCAAGATCTGCCTTCTAGCTGGTAAATTGGGTGCGCACAGTTAAAGCAGAAACTGAAACAATCCTTTCTGCTTACAGAGAGCTCACAGGGAAGCCAACTTTCAGGCTTGAAGCCCACAGATAAAGGGGCAATAAGTGATGCTTGAAATCAAAATTCAAAGCAAATTCAAAGCCATTGTTTCTAGCAATGATGTATGTCTCTGCATGCTTTGGTATCAGACAGCAGCTGATGGAAATTCGTGATGCTGTTTGCAGTAGTATGAATTATTTACAATGCACAGTCTGCCAGGACTGAGTGGGCAGGCAGTTTGTTGGACTCGTGACTCCGAAATGCTGGCCTTCCACTCCTTACGTGTGTGGCTGGGGTCAGGCTCAGGGAGAGCATCAGGTCATCTCATGTGACATCCTGAAACAGTAACAGCTCAGATTTTAACCCACTTACTCTAGGCTAGGTAAATCTTCCAGGTGTGTCTCACCTTCTCAGAAGGCCTCAGATGAGGGACTCCAGTTGATTTTGTAGTTCCAGACCCTTTCTGATTTATAGTTCTGGTGGGTAAACAATCGTGCTGATAAAACAATTGTGCTTTGCTTTTAATTGGAGTCTGTCCAGTTTTATTTTGCAGATAATAGTTCTTTATGTCTTTCTTCTGCTACAGTCTTTTTGAACCTGCAATTCCCTGCTTGCAGAATTCTTTATACCTTGTAACAAATCATCGCTTGATCTCCCTTTTGACAAATTATACAGAAGAAAAAAAATTTTTTTTGGTTGCATAAGATGTTTTAATTGTATGTCAGTTCTCTGCAACCTGTGTTTTCAGCATCTCATGACAATGAGTACCACAACTCTGTGAGTGCTAATTTCTCCAATTCAATGATAAATAATTTCCCTCTTCTTGTGTTCCTTCCCTGAAATGCCACAATATCACAGAGAAATCTCATTTATTTCCCCTTCATCTATAAATCCCAGCTCATCAAAAGACAGCCCTTCTAACTGAAGAGCTCCAACATCTGGGACCACACCAGTGCTAAGAACACCTGAACTCAGGGGCCAGTGAAAAGGACAGGGCTGGGTCTCACACACTTGATGGTTTCATTGCCCAGCCCTGTAGCCAGAGCAGCATTTCAAGCTTTCCAAATGTGGGAAAGGCCAGTCTCTTGAAACCAGGGCAAGTGCAGTTCTGCTGCTCCTTGTATAAATCATGTGGGAAGCTCTCTAATTCCACCCTGCAGCATTCACATGTTTAATCTCCTTTTGCTGTTTTTTTTGAGGTTTCTCACAAATGCTCCTGCCTCAGGAGATCCTGCCGAAATGTCGCTGCCGCAGCACAGCCCGACCTTTTCCTGCAAGTGCTTGTGTTGCCTTTGTCACAGCTCCCAGGTGTTCCCTGCTTGCACTTTAGGGTGAGACGTGCTCACAGACTCCTGCAGTATGAAGGCAAACTGCTGAGACAAGTTGTTTATTTCAAATGATATCTTCTGGCTGTGATTTGGATTCTGCTGCAGGATTTCAGTGGATAGAGATGGCGTGGGTCCCTTTGAACTCAATTACTCCTAAATCTTACAAATGTTTTTTGTGTTAACAAAGTATCTTCTTTTTTGAAGAAATTTAAGTGAGGTCAATAGAGGTCTGAGTTTCTTCTTGCCTACAAATGGAAACAGGATTCAGTTTCAGTCAGAAAATCTTTGCTAGAAAAAGTACTGATGCTGTCTTGGCAGCTTCAGTACAAGAGCTGGCCAGAGGTCGGAGAGGTTCCTTGGCTGCTCAGTATGGGTGCCACTGCATTGAACTCACTTACAAGAGAAGATCAGTTTCAATACATCTCTTCTAAGGTCTGTCAGTGTTTTGTCCTCTTTTCTCCCCTTCCTCCACTCGCTGTGCTACAAACATCCTTTCCATTCTGCCTTTTCAAGTGCTCCCAGCCTCCTGTTATGTGTCAGAAAGCAGTGTGGGGCAAACATCCCCTTGCAGGGCTGTCAGGATGGCTGGGAAACCCAAGGGACAGGAGGCAAACACCTTAGCTGAAGTGAGCAGTTATTACAATGGAGAAACATGTTTACATTGAAAGGGTAATCACCCATTCATCCAGGTGAGTTAAACAATAGGGACAGAGGTTTGTTTTTCTCCAGTTGTTTCCCAAAGAAAAATGATTTATTGCTGCTCTCTGAGATTTATGTCTTCTCTCTGACTATTGGATGCCTAAGGGGCCATAAGAGACACCCTTGCAGCTGCCAAAAGAACCAGCTGGATTACTGAGCTTGCAGCTCATTTTTTCTGCCCTTGTTCACTTCCTACTGTGAAGAACTAGTTTGCAGTCCTTGTTTGTGCTGTCTATCCCACATAGTGGGGGACTGCTCTGTGCAGAGAAGAGTGTCTGTCCCCAGCCCAAAACACTACCCCTACTCATTGTGATGGCTTCTGATGTTAAATTCTGGAGCACATGGTGCTCCCTGTGCTGCCTGTAGGTGCCACAGCAATCACACACTCATTTTACACCGAATTTTGGCAGCAATTGGTTTTGTGGTGCTGTATCCCTTGCCAGGGGATCAGCAGAGCCCAGCACAGCCCAGAGATGTGGAGCCCAGGAGTCTGAGCACATCCTGTGTCCCATGTGTTCAGAACTGGGCTGTGCCGCCTGTTCCATTGTCAGCACAGAGCTGCTGTTCCCTCATTCCCTGGCAGAGGCCATGGACTCCTCCAGTCCCGGGGGGTTGTTAACTGCAAAAAAGGTTTCAATGTCACCCGGCCTGCCAGGTAGGCTGACTAACCCATCAGTTTCCC
This sequence comes from Cettia cetti, assembly GCA_013401135.1. Lineage (NCBI taxonomy): Eukaryota > Metazoa > Chordata > Aves > Passeriformes > Sylviidae > Cettia > Cettia cetti. Next base: position 97,015 of record VZUI01059041.1, read on the forward strand.
AAGGCAATGAAGAGATAAAATGACTTTTGATTAATTGTGGGGAGCCAACCTTTTCTGAGAAAGAGGAGGAGAGGACTTCATTTCTTTACAAAGTGAAGTAGAAGGGTGGTTTATACAGTGTGGATACCAGAGAAGATTTAGGGGTAGCTGTAGTTTAAATGGCCACAGACTGAAATTTAACTTAAATCAATGCCTTCAGTCTGGAATTAACTAGGAAGAGCTTTTTGCCTTATTCCAGAAAGCTACTGGCAAAAATGATGAAGTGCGTGCAGGCTTTTGAAAATTGTGTGCAAATATGCAGGGATTTATGTGCCAAATATGTGTGTATATTAATGCACAAACCCTGTGCAAGTATCCACACAAACATAGGCCCCATTGATTGAAATCCTTTTATCCCCTGACCTGTGCTGGGAGCTGTGTTTATTCCTGGCTGAAGATGTGAGCGCTGCTGGCATTAATTCCATCAGGCTCTTCTGTAAATTCTTCATCATCTCCTGCACTGATGTCAGTTATTTGCATTGTAATGTCCAATTGAAAACCTGCAAATTAGATTTAGGGGAAACTGGACACTGAATCACTTTGCTCAGGTGATAATTTCATTTACTGTTAAGATGTTGCTTAGACCTAAATATCCTCTGTTCCTCCATAATACACACTCCCAGGACACATAACATCTCATTTAATTTGATTTCAAAAGTGTAATTGTATATGTCTGAGCAACTGGTAGACTAAAATCATTGGATCAACTTTGAGAAATAAACTTGTACACCATTGTGTTATATCACAATATTAAATAGACTAGAGGCTTCCCAGCTGGCTGCAGGAATCTGTGCATTAAAACCTACAACACAATTGTTGTTCATGAAGGTGACAGGGATAACACCAACCTGGGTTTTCTGTATTAAGCATGTCTCTACTTAATTGGTTTCAGTCAGGATTTTTCAGCTGGTCTGGTGTGCATTAAGCACACACTGGTTTCTGGCGAAGCAGCTTTTTTTTGGAAATACAGATGTGTGTTCTGCTGCTCTGAATTAGTAGGGTTACAGTACTTCCTTGTGATGCCAGGGTGGGAATTTGATCATGAGTCACACCATAGTTGACATCTGGGCTCTGCTGCCCAGCTGGCAGAACTGGAGCTGTGGAAGTCTTCTGGAATGTGAAAGTTTTAAGAAAATGTCTGACTTGTCATGGGCTCTGAACTCAGCATTTAGCTCCTTATTTGCCCTGCCTACATGAGCTGATTTTTTTTATTTTCCCTAGGAAAAGGAGAGGGGAAAGGATTCAATTTAAGCACCAAATAGTGCCTTTCTCATTCAACACAGAATTTTGCATATGAGTAAAAAATCTGTCATTTTTTCATCCAGATTTTCTTGTTCTAAATGAGCCCTTTGGCTTATCATGGCAGTTATTTGTACAGAGGGAATTTATAGGCTCTGAGAAGTGCCTGTAGGAAGAAGTGTCATGCGCACACATCAGTGCACTATCTGCAGGGCTTTGGGAAACTGCTGGGGTTTTGCTAGCACGTGGGAAAAAAACACACCAGAAAATTGAGAAACTGGGTCATCTGGATTCATTTGCTGCATCTTTCCAGCTGGGCTTTTGTTGCTGCTCAGACTGACATATCTGAGCTCACACAGATTGTGCTGCAGCAGGATTCTGTGGCATCCTCCACGTCTGCTGTCCCTGCACTCAGCTTGTTCATACTCCTGGTTGTCTGGAGGACCCAGGCCAAGGGCAGGGTTGTGTGGAGCTGGCTTTGAGCTCTTATGAGCAGCAAGAGGCTGCCTCTTCCTGAGTGAGGGTCCCTGCAAGATGCTACAGGCAAAGGCACAGGCACACAAGGGAATGTACACAAGCTCCAGCAGCATGGTTGTCAGAAGGAACAGCCAGCTGTGTGTCCAGGTGTGCACTCAACTCCTTGGACTGTTCTGCCTCTCACCTTATTCTTCTTCAGCCGCTTGTTCCTCCTTTCCTTTTTTTTTTTTTTTTTTTCTGGACAGTACAAGAGCCTCTCCAGTCTAGGGTGCTTTTCTTCCTCTATCCCAAAACCCTCCTGAAAAATTTGCCGGACCATTTTTGGGACAGGTGCTAATTTGGTGGCTGTGTTTAAATTCAGTATAATCTCATTCTATTGGTGAATAATGATCAGAAAGGCTAAAATGTGAAGCTGAGATTATAAGGAGTAAGTACATTGCTTGTTTGCAGAGTGTACTGGACACCACCATTCTCTGTCTCATCACATATTTTCATCCTGTTAATTTTCCTATACAAAAATTATATTCTCTTTCATGTCAAGGGAGTTTTGTTTCATTCCAAGTGCCCAATGGGTTTTCTCTCCTATAATGTAGATTATTCAGGGAATGAGACTGCTATGGGCTGTGCACATCTTTGTCTGTCCTTTCTCCTTTCCGAGAACTTGTGATAAGAGGGGTGGAGAATCACTAAGGTTTTAAGTTCCTCTGAGCTGAATGCACGGCAAGAGCTCCCAGAAAAGGAGATTGTGTTAGCACCCTGCTCTCGGGTGAGAGGATAAGTCACAGATCCACCCCTTATTAAGCTCTTGAGATCCCCACAGGACAGGATTGTTATGTCCCAGCTGAAGAAGTTTTGGTCAGAGCACATGCCTTACTCAGCACCAATGTCATACAAGATATGATTTCACCTTGCAGAACCATTTATTGGTTGGTTCCAGTGAACAGTATGGGGTATTCTTCAACTTGTAGTCTTCTGTTGAAGATACAGACTGTATCAGAGCAACAGATGGTACACCAAGCTCAACACATATTTTATCATGTTTTATTTTAGGTGGAAAGACTGGCAAAGTACTTGGACCCGAATGATTTGGGGAGAATCAATTTTAAGGACTTCTGTCACGGAGTTTTTGCTATCAAAGGTATGTGCATATTTCTTAAAAATAATCCCGTTCAGTTCCACTAATGTTTCTCTGGTTGCAGAAAATGTAATGATCAAAGACATGCTCTCTTTTAACTGTGGTTATTTGTAGTGACAGTAGAGAAACCCTGCTGGGAACAGAGCCAGGATTTTTTTTCCTTTTTGTGCATCTCATGTATTAATGGTGAGCAATGCTAGAGTTCCTGCATCCATAGGTGCTTGAGCATTGGTTTACTGCTAATTTTTGTCAGAATAAATGTGTTGTGGTTTAAAGACGAATACAGCAGAAGAAAGAGGAGCTTTGTGGTTAACGGGCAGGGCCCAGGCTTGATACTTCCAGATTCTGATCTTGTTCTGCTGCTGATTTACCTCAGGGAGTTAGGGAGCCCTTGGGCTTTTGGTTCTCTACTAGGAAATTTAAGATTATTTTATTCCTCTTGAGGTGTCTGCAAGGTATAATTAATTAATGTTGTCAGGGTACTTGGGGTCATGTATGGGAAGGAGATGAATTAGTTACAGGTAGGCCATGCAAACCCTGAAGATTGAGATCAGGTGGATCCAACCACCTCCCTTCCAAGGAAACAGTCCTTGACAGAAGACACAGACATTGTTATGCTTTAGAGCTTAGCCTAAAGACAACCACAAAAAAAAAAAAAAAAAAAAAAAAAAAAAAAAAAAAAAAAAAAAAAAAAAAAAAAAACAAACCACCACCAAAACAGTGAGGAGGGACTTCAGCTGATTTGCTGCTTATCACTTTTCTAACTTCCCATAGCAAAATAATCCATCTTCTCCTTTTCTGGACATGTGGTGTGTCCTTTGTAAAGTGTTGGAGTGATGTCATAGCCCAGAGGCTTCACTTCAGGGACAGGGTGAATGTCACAGTGATCGTGGTGTGGTTCCAGGAGACACCTCTGGAGAGTCTGCTATGATGAGATTATTATGAGGCCATAACGATGCAAAAACGTAAAACCACAGTACTTTTAATTAAAGTTTATGGCAGCCAAACACAGTGTATAATTAGGTAAAATTACAGTGAGAAGCTGCTCTCATCAATGTTCTTGGAGATGCCATCCAAGGTGACACTGATGTGTTTGAAGAAAAGGCAAGAGAAAGCCCAGGGGGAAAGTTACTACCTTTGTGCACAGAGCCTAAAGTCTCTGCTGGAGGTTTTCAGAAAATTATTGAGCAGAAAATGCTGTAGCAAACTGAGTTCTAGTTTCAGGAAGACACAAACCCTGTAAATCATCTGGTGTCTTCTGCAAGTCACAGTCTAAAGGTTGCACAAATGCACAAAATATGATCAGGAAGGGATAGAAATGACCCAGAACATCTCTTCTGTGGTAACTGTGCCCTTGTCTATGTACCCTTAGTGATGGAGTGGGCAGCTGCACTCCTTGACTGTGGGGACGGCATGGGAATATTGAGTTATCAAAGTGGTGAGGCCTTGGGGGTTTTCATCCTTGCCCACCTTGTGGGAACTGATTCTTTTGTTCATATGCTAAGATTCTATCCTGCAAAGATGTGACCAGATCAAACCATCTGGTGTACCTTGCACTCCAAGCTCACAAATAACTTAAAGCCCAGGTGTGGAGCATGTAGGGTCCAAATCGTTTGTGTGATGCTTGTTAGGATGTCTCTGTGAACAGATGCAGAGAAATCACCCAATTCTGCAGCATCACCTAGAGCTCCCTGAGCACATCGTTAGCATTTCAACACTTACACAGACTGAGTGCTAACTGTTTATCATCAAAGCAGCAGCAGCTGTATCTATTTCTGATAAGACACTGTGCTGCATGTTTTCACAGCATCTCTTTAGAAAAGCTGCTTCTATTGCTCACCTCACAGCATGGAAATTTTATTAATCTTTGGCTACCTGCCATATTTTCCTTAAAAATTGAATTGGTTATGTTAAAGTTCAGAAAGGGCATGTCTGCCTTTCAGAATGGAAAGCCTCCACCATGCTGTTTTAGTGCAGCCACATCCCAAAGGGAGTAGCAGGCTTCTTATCAAACAAAAGCAATTTGTCTTGGCAGCAACAGATTATAAATATGATTCTTTGACATCTCAGCCTATTACAATTGCTTGGGGCAGTCAGATTAATAGAGCAAAATGAGATGCTACTATAAATCCAGTGGGGTTTTCAGTAATAGAGTGTGAAGTTGTGCTATTCTTAGCACTGGAAGCCAAATGTTTAAATTCAAGCTTTACAATCCTAATGCCTTACTATATTTCTTATTTATGAGACTTCAAATTAATTTGTCTTATAGATGCTTACCTTCACAGTATGGTGATGAAATTGTTTGCTGCACAGAGGTGATATAGTGCCAAGTTTTTCTGGTGTTTGAGTGCCTTGAATTTATTTAAATCATGAGGTTTGAGACATCTAAGAGCAACAGATTAAAATCAGAGTTGACCTCTGATGATGTTGGTTTGAGCATTTCATATCCAGGGTTGGATTTCAGTGAAAAGCTGAATGTTGGAACTTGAGAAATTCCCGAACATCTAAGTGTTTAATGCTCTGTAACTAGTTGATAGATAAACTCCTACCCCTGGATCTGAAATCTGCAGCTTGGCCTCTCTCCTCCATAAACCAGGGCATTGCTTGCTCTTGTATACAAGAGCAAATGTATACAAGGTACAAATGAGAAGTGTTGTGTTCCTCTACAAATGCACCCTGTGTCCTCTTCAGTGCTTCAGAGCTGGATAAACCTCATGACTTATGGGTCATGTACCTCTGCAGCAGCTGCTGGGACCCTCAGGTGGAAAACAGTTCATTTCCTTCAGCTGCTGAGTAGCAGGAGCTCTGGGTAAAGATGAGCAATCTCACTGACAGTAGGACCTTGGGAAATAGTGGAGAGGATTTGTTAAAGTGGAGGTAAATATGCTAGAGAGCAGAAGTCTGGAGGAGCTCATCCCCCCTGTGTCTCTGGGGTGGAATACTGGACAGGTGTGGTGCTTGCTATTTATGGAACGCTTTGCTTCCCTTGCTGGTCTTTTGTGGATTAAAGGACTCTGCCTCAACATCTGTGCTGAGTTCCTGCTGTCTAGGCTGCTTTCCCCATGCAATTAGGCTCTGCCAATCTAGGGATAGGCTTGCCATTGAATTTAGAGCTTTGCAGCAATTTCATTGGAGTGTCAAAGAGTATGAAGGTTTTACTTGTGCTGAAGCTGCCCTCTCTATCTGCTGCCTGCAGGGCTTTAATAACTGTCTGCCTGTAGAGCAATTGCCATGAAATAACACCTGTAGCCTCTTACCTAAGTGCTCTGTGGCACTGCTCAGAGACACCAAGAGCAGCCAAAATACCACTCAAAGGCTGAATTCCCATTAATTTCAGCAGGGTCAGCATGGGAACCATTACTGTTTGCTCAGCAGAGCCAATGGCTGTTTTTGCTGTTGTCAATTTATATTGTACTGATCCAGTAAATATTTCTGTAGTTCTTACAGGCTTGAGTGGAGCCGTTAATTCCCTGTGCTCTGCACACTGGTGGCTTCCACAGTCAGATATGTTTGCAGGACCAGCCTCTAACTGAGTCTGACCCGTTCCTTGTATTTTAAGATTTCCACTGTCTTTCCAATAGTCTCTTTGCTTTGATATTCTGCTTAAAAGTACCCAAGCCCTGACAAACAAAGGGGGAGCTCCCCCTACTGCCCTCGGTGTTACAGCTCACAGAGATGAGAGCATACTGTATAAACAGAGATTAATACAGAATTAAAAGACAAGGCACATGTATTCTGACTTTATAGCTTATTTTAACCATGAAAACAGTGCTGACTGCTGTGTAGTGTTTGGAGGATCATGGCTTTTATATCGGGAGAGACTGAACCATGTCAATACAGAGCATTTATGCATTTATGAATCTGTGTGCTTTAGCAGAATCACTGTTTTTTCAGATGAATCATACAGCCTGTTGTCCTCCTGGAGCAAGGGAGTCTTTCCCTCATCTTGTAGAAGTTTTAAGGACATTTTAGTTATGCTCTGTTACAGAATTTGAAAATGCAGAGTTGTAGGAGCTCCTTCATATTCATTAACAGTGTGGAAGAGGCACAGCTGTGAATTTACACACTTCCCCACCTGTAGCAAAAGCAACCTTTGAATCTTCAAAACAGTAACACAGACCATTCAAAAATCCAACTCTGTGCTTCCCTATATCCTGAGGCATCTAATTACTGCAGTTGGTTGGAAAGTTTGTAGAAGCAGGCTGTATATATATAAGCACCTAAAAGTTAAAAAGTAGGTATGTTTCTCTGTGAGTTCCTAGCACTTTTTAATGAAAATTCTAAGAATACAGATTTGCCCAAAGTTTTAAAGAAATGTTCTAAAAGGGATGTTGGCTGTTCTGCTAGCTCATACTGTGACAGGTTATTTGGACAGTGAAATAATAGGAAAATAATACAGTATGACATTTGCTGGTGGTTTTTTTCAAAATAAAGTTTTCTAAAGCAGAGTATTTCTTGCCTTCTGTTGCACTGGAGATTATTTTTTTCTTAATAGCTTTTATGGTTTCATTCAGATGTTCCAAGCAAACCTATTTTTCACAAAACCAGTGCCAAGCTTTGGCCATCTCCTTCAACTAATTATAAAATGTAATTTGCAGTCCCATAGCTGAGAAAAGTGTTGTACCAGCTTTGCCCTGAAGATCCAGCATGGAATGAGAGATGGGTATGTTGCAGTCATATAAAAAGAAGCTTATTTGCCTGTAATGTCTAGGACCAGGACAGCTGCACCAGTATGAGAATTGCAGTAAAGCACATCAGAAAACCCCAAAGTTCACATGAACCCATTTAGGTTGATAGCTATAGGCTTCAAACTTCAGTGAGGCTGTAACTGGAGATGATCTGTCTATGTAACTGCATGGATCTATCTGTTCTGGTAAGAATTAACTTACTGACAGGAGTGGTGCTTGGGATGGCTCCAGGGACAAGGACTGTCAGTGAATGGAGGAGCTGAGCTCTCCTGGAATTAATTACCTTATAGCTGCTCAATGAACTTAAGTTGTTACTGCTAAAGGTACTTGAGAGTTTTCTAAGACTTAACTAAATTTCACTAAATACACCCTGAAACCATAAATGAGTCTAATACACCATAAAGATTCAAGGGCAGATAAAGTAAAAAGCTATTGCTGTTAGGAAAAATGCCAGAAACCAACTACATTCAATTAGGTAACAGACTTGATTTCCTATAGTATTAAAATTGCTTAATTGCCTGTGAAAATTGTCTGATGTGTTACAGGTTAAATCTCCTTCTTGGAGCATTTGCAGGAAACAGCTTTGCTAAAATTGAGTTCATTTGTGGCCAGAATGTCTGTTTGCAAACTGAATGTTTGTTAGGGTGTGGAAACCACTTTTTAAATTAAACTGATTGTAAATTTGTAAAATAACCTCATAAGGGATACCATGTCTAGCAACCTGAGTGAACTGAAACAGTTAAAGATTCATGTCTTCCCCTTCAGAGACTTGTAAATGACTTTCATCATCTTTGCTTAGGACTGAAGATGACCCTGTTCTGGCCAAATGAATTGTGTTTGCCTTTGCCTTTGTAGTGTTAGGATAAATATTTTTAAACTTAGGTAGTTTTGGCAGACCAGACTGGAGAGTGACTCAGTGCTTTGTTTAACTAGAACTCACACACATCCATGTTTCAAAGAGTCTCTTGAGTGGACAGAGACTGATGACTGCTTCTGTGCTGGCTCATCAGGTGTCTTCAGCCAGGGAAGAAAATTCAGCAGCCTCTGGCCACTCGCATTTTGTGATCTGATTGTTCAGTCCTTTCTCCAGACACAAACTTGCTGCCAATCTGTGTCACAGTGATTTACATCGAGCACAGCCTTTCACAGAGTGTTTCTCCATAAAGGACACCCTTCAGTGGAGCTGCAGCAATGGGTGCACAAGCACCTGGAGCTATTCCTGGGTTACACTTTCCTCTGTCTGCTGCCTCACTCTTATTGCAGTGCAGCTAAGTCTTCTTGCCAAGTGCTGCCCAGAAATGTAGATGAAATTTTCCCAACTGCAGCAAAGGAGACAGAACATCGAGCACATTAATATCTTATGATACAGGTAGACATCCAAATGAAATATCTCTAATCAGCCATGTAAGTGGCTTTCAGTTCTACCTTTTCCAGGAAAATGAATTTATAGCAATAATAGGACATCTCTAGTGCAAGAGGTCCTTAAAGTAGCCAGGAATTATTCCTTTGCCTCATTGCAATGGGTTATTTTTGGACAGATTCTAGCCTTGGGTGCACACTGCTGCACAGCTTGAAATATCCACCACGGCAGTTCTGCAGACCTCAGCACACAGGGTTCTGCTCAGGAATGGTTCTGCTCGCAAAGAACAAATCTTTGTCCAGTACCTTCCTATTTCCATATTGAGATTTGCCAGAGTAAAAATTTGTTGTTGTTTTCTGTCTGGACTGTGACACACTAATTTAGCTCACTGGCACTTCCCGGGCTGCAAGCCAGGATGTGTTCTGGTAATAACACACGTGCAGAGCTATGAGACACTCCAGCGTTCCCTCTTTATGTTACACCATTGTGTAACTCCCCTGAAGTACCTGAAAAACTCAAATCCTATTTAGGTGAGGGGAGCAAAAGGTGAGATTGTATTGGCACTGTTGCAGAAAAACATTGAATAAGAAAGCTGATGCATCACCCGACTGTGCATCACCTTCCTGGTAATAAGGAGTGGTTCAAGGAAATGCCTCCAGAGTGAAGAGGTTCTGATTTGTGTCCTCACAGGGAAAAGGAGAACAGAGAACTTCTTCTTAAAACTCAGTTCTTAGCAGGAATAAAAAAAGTGGCACTGTCTTGAGATTCTTGAAGCCAGTGGACATTTTTTTGATTATTTGCTGGATGTTGGAACAGGTTCAGATGTCTGTAAGGTAGCAACGATGTGGTTTAGCAATCTCCAAGGAAAATGGTCTCTCAGCATTTCCCTCTCTTCTTCCCTTTTTAATGGAGTATAATGACATGGAGATCTTCGCAGGAGTGTTATGAATAAAAAAGAAAGGCCAGGAGACAAATCTCCTTTTTGATGCCTTTATTAAAGATCAGCTCTGGGTGGGGGCCCGGGGGCTGCACGCACACCGCCGCTGCTCGCGCTGGACGATGCAGAGGAGGAGGATTGCAGCTTTGTCTCACGGCAGGGCAGAGCTGGAACTTCCTTTCCTGGCGACGGGTCCTTGGGAAGTCTGCCGTCAGCTCTCAGCTGGGGGGTCTGGCCGATCCAGGTCTGTTAAAGTTATGGTGGGACGAAAAAGTCTCTGTTGATGTCTTGGTGTTCCTCTCCGCTCTGCTGGTTTGGGGGTGTCACTTGTAGTCCTGGGTGTTACGTAGGCTCGTTTTTTAGGGTGTCTTTCCTTTTTCCACACAGTGTTCTCCAATTTGCATGCATCCCTGGAGAATCTTGGGAGCGGCAGGGTCCCGACGCAAGGGAGAAGGGGGTACAATGTGAACGAGGCAGGCAAATTAACAACTGAATGACCTGAGCTAGCAGGGCTAGGTGAGCAATCAGGGGGTGCTTAACAATTGTACAGGCCTCTGATCACCGAGGAACAACATGGAACAACAAAACAACCTGATGCTAGCAGAAAAAAAACTTTTTGGGTGAATTTTATTCCTTACAGGAGGATGAAGAGAGCCAGGCTGTCATGCCAGCTTGCATGCAGAGCAGTGCACAGGGGACACTGCCTGCTGCACACCCAGACATCTCCCCACTAAAAAGTCACCTTTGCAGAAGGAGACTGGCTCAGATGAACTGACTCCCTGAATCTGCCAGCACCGATGGAAACTTGGCCTGTGACTACAATAAAAACAAGATTTGGCTTTGTTTGCCATTTTAAGCTGTGCATTTGGTAAACAAATTGGATTAAATGCCTGCTGATGTTCTGGAAATGGGTATGGTACTTGGCCAGGTTCTGGATCAGGCTGTAAAAACCTGGGTCAGGTGGCTCTGGTGAAGAAGTGGTGAGGGCTGCACTGAGTCAGTTGGATACAGATGTTATAAATGCACCAAGGTAATTCATGTTATAAAGTTAATATGATAATAAAGCTCACTAGTATATTAGTAGAATTCATGTTATAAAAAGTGAAGCAGTATAAAATCAACCTGGTCAGAGAACTGGTATTCGGACATGCCCTGACAAATCTCCACTGCAAAGACAGACATTAACAAGAGGGAAGAGGAACACCACATTCCAGCCCTGAGGAGAGCAACAGGCCACGATTTCACAAAAGAGAGGCAACCGCGACAACGACCCGGCCATCAACAGACACTGGACATCCTTTCACTCTGATGTGGGTCTTGTTAACACCACCAAGCCCCATACACCCAGATGCAGCCTCCTGAAACTCAGACTGCAGCCTTTGTCTGTCCTATGAATATGGAAAAGGCAGGAGAGCCGTCGACTGCTTCAGCCAGGAACAACAGCATCCGCCTGCCCTCGGGAAACTAGGGCAGGGGTACACATCTCCTGTCTACCCCAAAAGCTATTCCACATAAATCTGTTGATCCCCGGAAGAACCTTTCTACACACAAATGTCAAGAAAAGAAATCCCGATGAATATGGAAGAAGGCAGGAAATTCCAACATCGGCAGCTGCAGCCAGAAAACTCTATAAAAACCCACAACTCGAGAGGTGGATTTTGTGACCTGGGGAGAAAGCTGCTAGAGGCTGAAACCCTGTCACCCAGCCCTGATCCCGGGTTCAGGGCTGTTGCTCTTTTAAATGTGGCTTTTTATTTTATTTTTCTTGATCTTTGTCAAAATTTCAATAAATTAATTTTTAATCAAAAATTTGATTGTTAATATTTATAACACAGAGGAGGCAATGCTTTTCTCCCCAATGTTTTTACTGAATAAATGACTGGCCAAGAACTATCATGAAGTGTTTCTCCCTAATGGACAAGGGAAATGAAAGAATGTCATCAGGAGTAATCTTAGATAGGAAATGAACAGCAGAGGGGGCACAGGAGACTCTACATTTCAGACCCTGAAGATCTTGGGAGCTGTTTGTGACTCTAGCTCTAACAGACCAGTCTAGCTGACCTTTTGAAAGGAGGCAAGATAGAAACATTTCTCACACACTTGTTTTGGGCATTTAAATCCTTTTTTGAAGACCCACAGCTTTTGTGACTTTTCCCCACTAAAAAAAAAAACCTGGGATAGGAAGCAATGTTGTTAGCACAACTGCATTAGGCAAGTAAAGCTTGAAATTATGGTGTAAACTATTGTTGTTGAGAAATTTTAGAACACTGTAAACATACTCCATTCATTACACTACTCTGCATCAATTACTCTGTAGCAGTTGGTATTTATTTTCCTTTCTTGCTGGAGGTAACTCACTTTAAGGAGTAGTTGCTCCATCTCATGCAGAGACCTTTTAGCAAAGCAATTCACATGTGTGAGGTATGATGAGTTTCACAGTGGGTGCTGGCACAAGGCAGTTTGATGAGCAATAAGCTTTAGTTATTAATGTCGAAAGGTAGAAACAATTAATTGAATCTTCCCTGGTGAGAGGACCACTGAATTACCTTAGGCAAGCACAGAGCACTTTAAGCTAAAACCAAGAAGAAGAAAAGGATTGTGGCTGGGTGGGAAATGTTACAGTTACAGGTAGGGCAGAAAGATGCTCTCTCCAGGCAGACAAGTTTAACATCTTTTCCTCTATCAGCCAGCAGATTGCATTTTTGATGGTTAGTCCCAGATAAACTCCTCTTTAGGAAGTGACCCTACCAGACATTCTTGTCCACAAACTTCTCCAGCAAAGTGGGCATTTAACAGCTTCATTTATCCTTATTGATCTGCTCAGTGCCACGTGAGACTCTCAATTTGCTGCAGAAGCTGGAAAAGGAAAAAAGGCTTGCTGCCTTTGTCCATGTGAGATCTTAATGATGTCTTCATTGAGCAGGTGCTGCTTCCACATGTGCCTGTGTATGGCAGGCAGGGACAAGACAGTGATCCCCCCCATCAGGCTTCCTCCATCTGGTCATTTTTTTCTGGTTTCTAAGATACTCTTTTCCTTTGCAAGGGACTCCTCTCCATAACCACATCTTCATCCCTACAGATGTTATTCATTTGTGTAAAACCAGGAGAGAAGATCAGTTAATGGTATAAACCCGATAAGTTCACACTTCCTTCCATCTCCCTTTTTCCTCTGGCTCACCTGCTTTGTGTGTGGTATCCATGTGTAATGTCACAGCCAAATATATTGCATGAGTGCTGGGATGGAAGGGAGGAAAACTGCTGGGCAGTTGCAGCTTCCAAGTAGGATAGTGCATAACACATGCTGAGAAGTTTTTGCACAGTCTGGGCCCAAGGCTGTGAGCTGGGTGCTCTAAAATAACCTGGCCTGACATCACTGCATTCTGCAGCTCACCCTGCCAAGTGCAGTCACTGGTAATTAATGGGGAACGAGGCATTTTGTGATTTCAGTGTTTCTATATTTATCTCAGGTTTTCAGATGAGAGAAGAACCAAGGGAAACACAGCCATTGATTTTTCCAGCTCTTAATGTGGTTGTTAACGAAAGCAAACACAGAAGCTTAAAATCTCTGGTTGCAGTGTGTAGATATTTGCTTGCCAAACACTCTGTGACAGCGCTTTTTTGACGGATTTGTGACACTTAGGCATTGCCCCTTTGTCATTTTGACCAGAGAAAATTTAGAAGCAGCTCCACTGACACTGATGAGCAGTAGTCACTAGTTCATGCCAAGCCTGCAAATCCAGTGTATGACTCCAGAGCCTGGGTTTGGTTAGAGGTGAGTTTGTACCCCACAGGGTAGTTTACCAAGCCAAGCAATCCTCAGCTTTCAGTTTCATTACAGGCTGATGTATCCATGCTGAGATAATTGCACTTATCAATTTCCACATGTTGAATGTGTGCTGGGCAGAACTCTGAAGGCAGAGTTGCGTTACACCTATTTAAATAAATCCCCAAAGCTGCCTTCCAAGGTTTTGTGCATACAGATTGGTTACAAAAGTGTTTCTTCCTCCATAGTCCATGTAATCGAAGATAAACTCTTGGCCTGACCATTTCCTCTTGTTTCTCTTTGCCAGGCTGTGAAGAGTTACTAAAAGATGTCTTGTCTCCTGAAAATTCTGAGCCCCAGCACTACCAGCCACAATATGTTGATTACTATTACCAGGTAAGAGAAGGACTAATTCTATCTCATGTTAGTGGGCTGAGGAAGCCTCTGGAGTGATGTGTAGTTGGATCATTGTAAATGTTGTTGTTTTACTTGGCCTATTGACTCTTTCTTCCTAGGTTCATGACTGTTAGCAAGCCATCCATACTGTTTTAGCTGCATTTAACTTTTAACGTGGGTTAGCTGGTGGGAAAGTATTCAGCATTCAGGTAGTGTTCCTCTTACAAGCCTCAGCATTCACCTGGCTGTGAAGGGAGATCCCTGTACAAGCTCACTGGCACCTCACAAGTGGAAAACACTGATTTGTAACTAATTAAATCAGTCAAACTTTGTAGGTGAACAAATCCTCAGGGACCTTCTACAGATAATAAACAGGGACTCAACAGCTGTTGGGAAGCAGAAACAATACACCATTGGAAACCTTTGATAGTATTTTGGCTGGTGGCTGTAGCATATTTTTAAACCATTAAAAGTCCTCATTTGTATCCTTAATTTGCCAGTGACTGTGCAGCCTAAGAAGTAGAGCACCGCTATGTTTTCCTTTCAGCATCTCTTTGTCCCTCCTTCACTTTACTTTGGTTTTAATCACCTCCACCCATGTAAATATTAAAGGTGCAGTTAGTACATTCAGAGAAGGATTGTGTGTCAGTGGTGTTAGACTGTAAATGATACTGAAATCAACAGGAAAAGCATTTTATCTTTACAGGTAGTGAAGTGTGAGGACGATTCTCATTTATTGGGAAGGGACGTGATAAGTGTGCTGGTGAGCTGATGTTACACCACTGCATGCAGTTACAGAGAACACTTTCCACTGTCCATACAAAAAATACAGAGACATTTCCTGCACCTCAGTGTCCATCACCACTCTTGTTTCTAAACCCCTGGTTTTTGTAACTGATGACACAGATACCCACCATGCTGTTGCTTGGTTACCTTAATAGATGCCATAAACCAAACTGCTTGGTTTGCAGTAGCTGATAGAGGCTATAAAATGAAAACAGGCTCTGCACACACTCAATGTTCCCCTATTGCTATGCAGACGTTGCAGGCTTGTTCTGACACTCTCTGAATGCAGGTGACAGTTGGATCTGTATTCCTTAGAGATTTCACATCTGC
Organism: Cettia cetti; assembly: GCA_013401135.1. Classification (NCBI taxonomy): domain Eukaryota; kingdom Metazoa; phylum Chordata; class Aves; order Passeriformes; family Sylviidae; genus Cettia; species Cettia cetti. The sequence goes on from VZUI01059041.1 coordinate 112,165, forward strand.
TGTCATGGGAAGATGTGCTGGGGAGAGCTCTTGAAGACAAACTTCAGAACTCTGCAAACTGCACCTCTTCTGCCATCCATCCTCCAGGAGAGCCTGAGGGTGGGAATTGCAGTTGCTAATCCTGGTAACAGGTGCTGAGTTTCCCACGTAAGTGCTGGATTTCTGCCTCTGGGAGAAGGAGGGGGCAGAGGATGACCCTCCCTATTCAGAAAGAGCTGATCTGACAGTGCTGTGCTGGAAGCCTTGCTGGTCACTCCTGATGTCCACCAACCCCCTGGGTGGTCCCTGCAGGGGGTAGCAGCACTACAGTGCGGACCTGCAGCAGTGTTTGCCCATTTGACTGGAGCCAGTGTGGGATTTGTACAGCCTGGGAGCAGAACCAGGTCCTTCCACACCTGCCCAGGCCAGCTGAGCTGCCGTGGTGGGGAGAGGACAGGGAATGGTGAGCCCTGTTGCACATCCCCTGCTTATCCCACAGCTCCTCTGCACCACTGCCCTCCAGAGGGGCTGGTTCCATTTCCCGTCTCCAGGTCCTTCAGGTGCAGTTTAGAAACTGTTCACTAGATGTCAGCTAAAGACTGGGAAAAGGCTGAACAGCCTCTGCTCCCGCCTTAACGATCCTCCTCTATGGCAGGAAGTTGGAATTTTGAAGCTGATGAAGCAGAGGAGAACTGAGGGTCCAGGAGGATTTAAGACTATCACCATTCATGGCGTTTGTTCCCTGTTCCCAAGGAAGAACATACAGAAAAGATATAAGCTGTCCTTGCATCTCCCAGACCTTAATGAGTGTGAATTCCTGGTGCTGTAATCAAGCTTATGGGCAGCTCCCATTGGCACAAATGGTAGTTGCCTGTCTAACCTGGTTTTCACCCCAGTACGTCCTTTGCGTGTCTCTCTAATTCTCAGGTGCACTCAAATTCCCAGGCAACAGAAGGACACAACTGCTGTGATGGTACAAATAGATATTTTAAAAGGGAATGCATCTTTTTTATTCCACCCAAGGGGCTGTGCTTACACAAAGGCAGGTTCATTTTTATGCTGTCTCTGCATTCTCAGGATGACTTGAAAGGAAGGGGAGATTTATCCTTGTTACAAATTGTTTTCCCCTGTCCTCTGCTTTCACTTTTCCTTCCCCTCCCAAGAGCCCCTTCCCTGTATTGTAGCTTTCTGAAGCCCAAAGGCAGCAAACTGAAGAGGTGAAGGTAATTCCAAGGTGTGGGATGAAGTGGCAGGAGCCACTGGGAGGTACTGAACTCATCCAGCTGTTTGCATATGTTGAATCAGATGGGGAAGAAGAAACTGCCAAGCCTCCAGCTTTTAATTACAACAGAGTGCAATTTTAATTTAAAGGGATATATAAAACCCCCTGATACCAGGAGCTTGGGGCATTCAATTTGACATTTTTTAAATGGTCATCAGACCATTTTACTTTTTGTTTTTCTTCAGTGTAAATAAAGAGCAAAAGCCAACAAGCTTTTAATGTCTGAAAACTTTGTAAAAAAAAGTCAGAAAAGAATCCTATTGTGTATGCAATTCAAAATGTAAAGGCCATTCCATGGAAAGTTCTTAATGGCCTGTATTGAGAGGCTGTGTGAGTGATATCACAGGCAAATGGAGAGCTCTGCCTTTGAACTCAAGGCCATTAAGGTGTGATATGCAGAATATAAAGAGTGTAACTTGGTTACTACAGGATGTCTCACTGACTTCCATCAGGATTGATTCAGGCGGCAGAGTGTGTTTTCTCTTTGGACTAGAAGACAGCTGGTCCAAAAAATTTAGGAGGATAGGATTGTGGTTAGGAGATAGCAGGTCTAGAATCCTTCAGCTTTGGGACATAGAAATAAACCTTTTCTGTCTGTCTGTGAGTTGAGTCTGTTGATTGGGTTAAAGTCTGAATTGTGCTCCATTTGAGGAACTGCTTCAGTCAAGTACTGTTTATTAGTATAATTTCTGGCTCTCACAGCCTTTGGAGAGGTAATAGAAATACTCAGAATTTGCCAGAAGCCAATTTGTCAATCCCAAAGGCCTTTCCCAGTATTTGCTGCTATGGCCTCAACTCTTGTTTTGGCTTTAGTTTGAAGGGAGACAAAAGTTTCCCTAGTCCAGTTTGCTTTGTGGCGGGCATCTGGTAGCACTTCAGAGCCCTTGGAAAGCCTTTTGGAGATGGTAACCAACACAAAGTCCACATCTGAAATCTGTGTGTGAAAACCCAGGCCCAGATTGAGCCAGCTCAAACAAAGCAGAGTGCCTGTGTCTCACATTTCCAAATGGCTGGCTCTGGGCCTTCCCGGGCACCCAGCCAGCTGGGAGCACTAGCCACAGGACTCACAGGGAATTAGGCTGGCTGCATCTGCAGCTCCCTGGCCAAGATTTGCATTGCAGGCCCTGAGAAGCAGTGGTGTGGGTCTAGGTGCTCTTCTGTCTGAGCACCTAAGTTTAGGGAAACGGGAATCTGAACAGGAGCTCCTTTGTCAGCTCTTCACCTGGTGTATTTTGACTGCTCAAATTTGAAGGGAGCCTGAATTTAGATCACCCCAATGGATGACAGAAGAAGGGGTTGAGTGACAGACCTTACAGTCTCTCCACCATCAGCTAGCATGGTACTTCTGAGTGCTCCTTGTGAAGGGACAGACTTTTTACATGAGCTGTTGCCTTTTTATCTGGAATCAGTGGTTAAAAGCCATGTGGAAGAGCAAGTTGTAAGGTACAATAATGGCAGGGTCCTTGTTTTAATCAAAGCTGTTTGTTTCTTATTAATTGTTGCTATGTTGAGTTCCCACGTACCTTTCTTTTTCTGTTCCCATCTGTAAATAAGAGTGAATCTGTCTCTTACCAAAGTACAGGATGATCGCTGCATATCAAAGAATGAGCTGCCTTTTCAGTCCTCTGTGTGTTCCCCTGCCTGCCAAGTGATTAATTACACTGTATGAACAGCAGAAAAATTGTTGAAACATGACAAATAAATGGTGTTTGCCTCTGGGATGGAGCTGGGACTGCTGGCTGATCCGCTGCTTTGAAAATATTTTTGGTAGCAATCAGAAATCCCTCACCTGCTTCTGAAAAAAGTTTTTTTTCCCCACTTAGCTGCTTGAGGATATCTACAGATACCTGTGTCAGAGCAGAGGGGACCTTCTGCACTGTGCAAACATTGTGATATAAATGGGTTTTTCACTAGGCTGTGGAAGAAGGTAGTAGGAGAGCCTGTAAACAGAATATTTTTAGTTTTCATCTCATATATTCTTAGAAGTTATTAGTGTTCTAACACTAATAATACTAACATTGCTTCTAAACACTTAGAAGAGTTTAGAAGCAGTGACTCCACCTTGTACTCAATTCTATTGAGTTGCCAGTGTTCTTGGACAGAATAACTGACCTCATTTGTAAGCAGGGTTTTCTTGACAGTGTTTTTTCCTAACAGCAAACACAGGTGTTGCCTCTCTGTTAATGTGAAATACATCTTTCCTTCCACCTTCTGTAGCAGCAATAGCAGAGGCACTCCTATCATAACAGAAAAAGCACACAAGTTGTTAAGGGGGAAATACCTTTTCAACCAATGTCCAAGAGAAGAAGCCAGTCTGTGTGGTAAGGACGAGCAGTATTAAATACATCAAACTGGAGACTTTTTCCCAGTTTCTTATCAGCCTCCAGTTTTCTGCACCACCCACACACTCTCAGTCACTGCTGGCTCCCATTGTGTTTTCAGCCCTGCAGATGCTCAGTGTCTGCTGTGAAGATTCCCCTCCCTGTGCTTGAGACCTGGGGTGTTTCTGCCCCCTGGGATCACACAGTGCATGTTTGCAAATTCCTCCTCTTGCCAAGCTGCTGGGGGCTCCTGTGTCCTGCTGCCACCATGGGACCTGTACAGCCAGACGTCTGTGTTATATCCTGTGCTCCTAAATCTGCCAGATTCTCCTTCCCCTCAGCTTCTGCTGCATCCCCTGAGAAATAAGTATGTTCAGCATCTCCAGAGATGGCCTTCTGGGAGGCCCAGCCTCAGGATTGATCCCAGCCCCTGCTGAAATTGGTAGAAACACTTCTTAGACCCTGGCAGGTGTTAGATAAACCTCTGGGATTGTTCCTGAGGTCACTGTCTGAATCCTCACTGGAGGGGTAAGATGGGAGAAAAGCTTGGTAAAGAAGAGACATGCAGTTATAGAGAGAAGAAAGTGCCTGTTCCTAGACAGGATTTTACACAGACAGTGTGCACTGTCTGCGCCAGTGAGAAGTTTATTGTAACCTCTACAGGCAACACTCTCAGCAATTCATTCTTTTTTTTTTTTTAGCATCAAAAAGCAGCCTTAAATACAACTGCTGAGAATTACCCAGTAAGCAATTACCAAGAGCAATGAAGAGCACAGTGTGCCCCCATTTGGGATTCATTTACATGGAAATTGCCTGCTTTCACCTGTCGATATTCTGAATTTTATTTTTTAGGTTTGTGCATACATGCAAAAATTACTGTCCTTGGTCAAAACACCTGCATAAAAATAACCTGCCTCTCTGACTGCTCAAGCTGATTCTGAAATGCTGTCCTGAAGAACTGCTGTACTGAGAATGAGCAGTTCTGCACTTGGGGCAAGGCAGGCACCTTTCAAAATAAAATAAATGCCAACTCTGCCAAACACAGCCGTAAAAGAGACTGCAGATTATTTTCATTTTTAAAACCAGCTTGCATTTTTGATTTGGTGGAACATCACACAGTGACATTTTTAAAGTGGAAATTAATTTTTCCCTGACTCATTTTTGCTCAGTTGTGGTATAAAACACACATAAAATAACTCAAAAGAAATGAGACACCCTGGCCTGGTCTAAAATAGTTCTTTTCTTTCTCAAAATGTGTTTTGGGTTTTCTTTAGAGAGAAAGCAGAGTTTTTTACTTTCTCATCCTGGGCTGGGCCAAGAAAATACCAAGAAAATAGATTTTAGAGCCTGCAGGTTGGATAAATCTTTTCCCACCCAGTTCTTGGCATAACACCCCAAATGCAACCCCAGTGTCTAAGGCCAGCAGGGCTGGGGGTGACCTGGCAGGGAAGCTGCAGCCCTCAGAGTGGAGTGTCTCAGTGCAAGGTGTTGATTCAAGTAGTGCCCTGTGAGAATCCAGCATCTGGGCTGAATTTGTGACAGTGTTTTTATACAAATTCTGCCAGTTAGCTGGTTTAAATTTTAAGCACCTGCTCTTTCTGGTGAACCACTGCTCTCCTGTAATAGAAGCATAAATCAGTGAGGGGCCAAAGATTGTTTGCTCCCCACAGGGTCTTTTCTGAGTTTAAATTTACTGTTTCTTAGGGCTAAATTTGGCTGGGTGGTTTGAGACAGGGAAGTGTGACTGCCTGGTTCAGACGTCACAGCTGTGACTCAGCAACAGAAGCTGCTCCAACTGGAGCATTCTTCCAGGCTTCCATAGGAAAGTAATTCTGTACACTTATTGTTATCTAGATCTCTTTTTTGAGTATTTCTTTTCTGTGGCCCAGGTAGAGTTTTGGATAGCATTCAGAGCTTTACCATTTTGAAGCCTGTCACCTCTTTCTTTGGCAGAACCGCTGTTTAATAGACATTTTCTGTCTCAACCTTAATTTTCTTTCTGAGGCATTATCTTCAACCTTTTAATCTGATGATTTTCTGACAGAGCACAGTTTTGAGGGTGTTTTTTCTGAAATTGTCAGTTGCCATGGCAAAATATTCCTCCCATCCTTGGATAAACCAATTTAGGCTGTGGCACAGTCTTTAGGTAGAAACTGTGAAATGACTGAAAGCTACAAGTTGGTCTCTTATTGAGGAAGTCACATCCTTATTGATTTAATCCTTCAGGTAAGGATGGCTTTGTGGTTTAGTGCCTTTTGTTTGATGGCTGAAAATCCGTCTACTTTCATTTGTGGTGTGTCCTGAGTACAGCATTCTTCGCAACAAAAGCAAAGAAATATTATGACAGCACTCACCTTGCTCTGTGTTCCCATGAAAGAAATGCAACTGCTTGGTCAGAGAGTGGTGAACAAGTCCTGACTGACACATGGCCTTTGGGGAATACCAAAATATCTGTAATAGAAGTAGCTGTATGAGGGAAGAAACACAGCATTCACTGGGTTTCTTGACACTTGTGTGACAAGGAAATCTTTGTCCTCCTGTTCATAATTCGACACTGGCTTTTTCTTTCTTTCTTTTTTTTTTTTCTTTCCTTATTCTACTTTGTATCATTTCTCCTTGCGGCTTGGGGAAATTTCTGCTTCATTTATGGAAGATTGTGGGACAATCCACAATCATCTTTCTTCTTCTTGGAATGTTTACAGTGGTAAGGCTGTGAAATTGAAATATAGATTTGGGATTTTTTAATAAATAACCTTGGTTTAAATTGGTTGTTTTGTTTGTTTGTTTGTTTGTGGGTTTGTTTGTTGTGGGTTTTTTCTCAAAAGAAGAAATTTCTATGTAAATATGTAAAAAAACTGGTTGATAAAACCAAGATTCCAGGTTACTATGAAGCTGTAAAGAGAAAGTCAGCCACAGAGGGATGTTCTAGCTGATTAAACCAGCAAAATCCCTCATTGCACAAGCAAGCAAAAAGGATCTGACTGCTTCTTTTCTGCCTTTTAACTTCTCTGATGAACCTGAGAGCTGTGCCGTTTTTTGAAGGTAGCTTCTTTCATTTTTCAAAACAATAGCTGCACATACTGCTAGAAATTTTCCCACTAAAATAAAAACATTTTTCCATAGCTGAAATCTTACAGGAGTCATTTCTGTCACACAGCTGTTGCTATGCCGAGACATTATTTCAGGGTTCAAATACATGATTTCAGTAGCCTCAAGAATTGCCACCAAAGTGACCCAGACAGTTCATGAAATTGCCCAGTTCTTTTCCCAGTTATGAAAGCTCCAGGACACCTTTCCTACATCCTTTGTTCTTCATGTCAGTCCCAGCTCTTGCCACATCCAAAGTCCCCACAAAACCATGTGGTCTTTGTCCTGCTTTCTCAGATGTCCCCCCAGGTTCTCCTGGCAGGGCTGTGACCTGGTCCCTCTGTGGGACTCTGCCACAGCAAAGTGTCACAGAAGTGCCATAGGGGGACCGTGGCAATGTCCTGCATCAGAGGCAACAGAACTGTTTAAAATTAGATCATCATACTCAGCTGGCCTCATAGAGCTAAAATGAGATCTTGATTATCCTCTCTCTTTTTAGAAACTGGAGAAGAATCAAAATGTGATTTTTTTTTTTTTTTTTAACAGGCTGCAGTGTAGAATGTCTTTGGGTGCAGGCAGGCTTTGCCAGCACTGTCACACATCTGGGCTCAGAGAAGCAATTTGTGACTGAACAGGAAGAAAAAGTAGGCCAGCCTACAAGAGAGTATCTAGGAATTACTCCTGAGGGATTTGTGCCACAGTGCCTCCAGCAGCTGAAATAACAGCATGAAATTGCGATTAAAAATTAAGAAGAGATATGGGCTATTTGACCTTCTTTCAGTCAGGGACACAGAGGCCCTGTCTAGGATGGGGATGCAGAGAAATGCAGCTTCTGTTGAGCAATTACAGCAAGGGGCTGCTGAGGTTCATCCCAAGCTCAGTGGAACAGGGAGATAATTTCTTTCCTTGCAGAACCTAAACCAGTTTGAGCACTGGTTAAAGTGGAGTGAAACTGTCCTTGCTCTAACAGCTACAGATCAGAAATAGAAAAGAAACTATCAATTGCTACGTTTTCTGAGTTTACAGAAATCTAGGCAAGATTAATTAGGTCCCTGAGAGGCCTTGTTAATTAGGATTTAATTTGCCAAACTTGCTATTTGGCTCACCTTTTTACCCAGACTGTTACTGCAAACACCCAGCTGACTCCAGCATCAGCTGGGGAACAGGCCATGAGACAGCAGCCTGTTTGGGTGGACGTGTGCCTTGGCTTGTTTTGGAACTCGGTTATGATAAGCTGCTAGGAAGTTTAAGTTGGAATAATGATATAACCATGGCAGTGTTGATACAGAGCTGACGCAAATGCTGATGAGCGTTTTGGGCTGACAGTGTGAATCTGGTGGCTCAGTCTGAACCACCAGGGGTAGGAAGGGTTTTGGAAAGGGAATGCACAAAGTAGAAAAGGCATATCAAAAAGGGTGATTCCTTGGAGCTTGTGCCAGCCTGTGTAAATAAGACTGTGATAACAAACTGTTTGACTTTGCAAGAGGTTTTGATTTGTCCTGAGCTGTGGAGCTTGAGAGTTGGTGAGGAGACAGCCCTGGTGTGAATCCTGCTTGTTTGTTACCTTTGGGCATCAGTCTCTGGTCACTCCACATATTGTTTGGGGAAAAGGCTTTCTCAGTGGGTGTTTGTGCAGCACCACGTAGAGCCAAGCAGGATAATGACTGGAGGAGAGAAAGTTTGCAGGCTCTGCGCCCTTTGACAGGTACAGCAAATACATAAATATGGTGTAAATTTACATCATAGAGTTTTGGCTACCCATTTGTACAGAATAGTGCAATACTTAGGTAAATTGTCTTGCCCATTGTAGAAATTCATTCATAGCACTCTAACAAAGTCTGACCTCATTTAAAATAGGGGGAACTTCTCAACTGACTTGACTGTGCTGCCACCTTCTTCAACCAGCAGAGAGGATGTTTGTCTTGTTTTGGTGACACAGCAACAGACAGAACCTTGCATATTTTTGTACATTCTCCACAAGAAGTTTCCTATATCTGTAACTGTTCTGCATTTATTACTGCCATATGTGTGTTGAAAAAATTACTGGTGTTTGTTGCTTCAATGAGTTCTTAATTATTGTGTCCTTGAAAGCTAATGCCATTGGGGAACATTTTTGTGGGTAACTGGGGTATGTGTTCTTTCATCAGGAGATGGACCATAAGGTTACAATGCCCTAAGGCACAATCATTCCTTAATCTGTGCATGGAATGTCCAGAATGGAGAGGGGTATTGAAGAACCACGAAGAACTGTTGGTCAGATTCTTAGATGATAAAAATCAACTTAAGAACATGAGAGAAACAAGCTTGTGTTCCTGCTGAGCTGGTTGGGATTTTTTTCCTACCTTGTAAGCTTTTGAGACTGTTACAGAAGGAGCTTTACCCATATATATCCCTCCTTCCAACTCTTACAGCTTCATCTTCAACAGGGTTCTCTTTGGGTTTTCAGAGTTTCAGAATTTAAAATGGCTTGTCACTCCTCAGAATATTTCACAGACTAGTTATTATTGTGAAAAAGTGTGGAGACCTGAATAATGAATGAAGTCAGTATTTCACTGCACCTCTGAGATCTGATTTTTATGGAAATCAGTAATGCAGAGTATTTTATAAGACTAATAGATAAATATTGCCTTTCACAGATATTTGTTTTCCTCTGAACTGTTCAGCACAAGGATCAACAACCATCCTACTATGAATCACACTTTACAGGGTTATCTGGCTGTGGGAGCTGCCACAGGTTTGTCACCTGGGAAGCTGTCAGACAAGTGGCAGAGTAAATCACCAGCTTTCTCTTTCCACTGTGTTTTGAAATTGCACTTAAATGTTTGTGCTTGTCTCACTGTCAAGCCAATGGTGAGATATTATGGGGAATTATAAAAGGGAGTTTTGTGCAGGAAATTCAGAGTTCAGCTGTTCCCTGTACAATTCCTTTCTACAGAGAAACTGAGGAAGCCTTCTCAGATTACTGCCCCCTGACAAAACACTGCCATCAGGAGACATCCTGTGTCATGTCGTGGTTCTCAAATCAAAGGGGAAAGGGTTTGTGCTCAGATATTGTAGAAGATGCCCTGCCAAGAGTGACTGATACCCTGCTGGTTTACAAAGAAGAGTTTTAGCAGTGAAATGTACTGAATAACACTGCCCCATGTGCTTCATAAGGCAAGGTCCTAGGGTTGGGGAAAGTCCTGGAGCACTTTCTCTGCAGTTACTGAAGGTCATTAATTTTCCCCCATAAACAAAATTGTCAGATGTTTCCTAGCTTAGAGCCAGGACATTACTTGCTGTACTGTTGAGGGACATGCTTTTCCTCTAGCTTGTGTGTACTGTTACTAGATCAAAAACCTTCACAGGAAGAGACAGTCTCTCTTGATTGTACTTTTATAGTGCCTGTGATGTGTCTCTTTGCCTCTCTCCTGGGAGGATAGGATCACTTCATTTTAGAAGGAAGGCATTGGAGAGGGAAGAAACCAGCACTAGTAGGAGTATTTCAAGATTTACTGAATGAAATGTTCTTACTTAGTTTGACTTGGATGCTTGACTGTGCATGGACTCACCTTCCTATGCAATGTTCTTTCCTGTGAGGGAACTGATAACCAAGAAAGAAAGGACTCTCCTGAATAAGCTCCCAGGAGTTCAGACTGTGTTAGGACATCCCCTCTTACCTTTGTTAGCACGCCTCCCTGGGGCTAGCATGTGTTGGTCTGCTTGGGCAGGCACCACATCCCACTTTCCAGGAGGTTGGGGCTGCCTTGGCGCTCCTGACGCTTCCACGAGAGCCCACGGGTAACAAGAACCACATGGACCACACGCCTTCCTGCTTCCTCAGGGATTTCACCATCTGTAACTGCTCCTTAGAGACTCAGGGGGTCTCAAAGTTTTCCCCGTGCTGACAACTCACTGCCTCACAGGACCTCTTTTCTCATGACACCCAAACACTTCCATAGTGAGCAATGATTAATTAGAAGGGGGAGGTGAGTGTCAAGGTCAGGGATCAGTGTTTAAGAGTAGTTCAGTGTTTTAATTTGAGCAGATTACAGAAGTAAAATGTGAAGGGTAACTAGTGGTATTTTGCTAATACCTGTTAAAGAAAGCTCATATTTAGCACAGGGGGGCTCCCTTCCATGACATGATCATTACAGAACATGGGGCACTGCAGACCCTTGGATGGACTCACTCTGCAATCATGGGGTGTCTTGGTTTCCAGTGAATGTTTCCAGCCTGCACTGCTGGTCATGGTGCAGATGCTGGGTGGGAATCTTCTTCACTACCTTCATTTTCCTCTAATACTGTATTTGTGCAGCAAATGTATTTGTGCAGCACCAGGCCATTGGCAATACTGCTGATTACTTCACTATTTAATTAGGATGAAAGACACACATTGAGCAAGTGGGGATTTTACACTTGGGAAAGAAATTGATTTATGGAACAATCAGACTGTTAACTCCAGCAGGCTTTTCTTTAAAAAGCAAGAAAAGTATTCTTGTCACTTTGGGATGGATTTAAATCAGGGAATTTGTAAAAAATTATTCCTCTCAGCCTGTGATTGCAGAGACCTAACAATGGGACAGAAGTGGATCCTCTGTTGCATTCTGTACTGTACCTCAGGAGTGAGGAGCTCAAGCCTTCTACAAGCCTGGCCTTAGCAATGCCTCAGTGGGACCCCATTGAAAGGCCTTGCCTGGGCCAAACCTGCTCAGTCACAGAGTCCTGCTCTTACTATAGCAAGGAATTTCTGTCCTTTGGCCACTGTAAAATCACCTGGGAATCAAAACTGGTCTAATCCAAAGGCAGATAAGAGATAAGGGATGTACCTAGGTGCTGTCCTTCCTCATGCTTTGTATAAATGCAAGCATCACCCAAAAGGTGCAAATCAATCTGAAAGGTCTGGATGATGCTATTGTTACAGCCTTGCCCCCACTTGTGAGCTTTATTGGGCAGCTGTACATTTCAGCTGAAGCTGGGAGCTTTCCCTGAGGCATTCTGAAATAAATGTTGTATGAATTGAAGGTATCTTGCCTTCTAGAGTAGATCTGCACCTGCTGTTCCCTGCTCCAGGCTCAACCCAGCATCACCCAGTCTGGCATCATCACACCCTGCTCTTGCCAGGCTGCCAACAGCCCATGTGCAAGGCCTTGCTGTCTGACACCAAATGTCTCCCAGTTCCTCTTCACAGTGAAGCTGAACCAGAGGTTATGTTTTTCCTGGTATGCTTGTGTTTGTCGAGGAAACTTCACTCTGGTAATATTTATAGTCTTAGTGCCTGTGAAGAGCCCATAAGAGAAACAAAAGGCTGCTTTTTGATATTCTCTCAGGCTGCTGCAGCCCTTGTTACCCCAGAGTTCCTGTGGGGGACCATAGGTTTGGCTGAGCTATAGCTGAGTTGCTTTTTCTTCCAATTTCTGTAGCTAGAAAGGGGTATATTTCTGTGAGCAGGATGGAGAAGCTGATAGATATACTTGGCTAATGAACATTTGTCAGCCAAGAAAAATGAATTCTGACTTCTCTATTGCTGTTAATGAAAGGTGTATTGTGAGGGACTCTAATGCTAAACACAGGAAGGACCAGGAGAGAAAACAGCTTAATTAATTTTCCTATTGCTATAAACCTCCCATGATTTTTGGGAAGGGCAGCTGAACCATGCCCTCCATATACAATTCTGTCCTCCCTACCAGTAAAATATGGGTAAAACTATTAATTTGTGACTGTCTGGATGGCAAGCTGGCTGGCAGGGCACATTCACCTGACTGTAGCTGCCAGCTCTACTGAGCAGAGTAGCCCCCTCCTCTTAATCTCTTGTCCAACTCCAGAGAACTGTCATGGAATTAACATGTCCTGCCCCAAATCTGGGAACAGCAGCTACATCTCTCAGCAAACAACTCCAAAAGGGCTTGACAGTTAGATAATTGCCTCTGCTGCCTGACTTTTAAGAAATGAAGTGAAACTTAAATGGGAATTCTACCAAGTTTGGTAGTCCTTCCACTTGGCTCCCATTCATGGTGGGTGTTCAAGCTTCCAGCCTAATGGGGATTTGTGAGAAGGCATCAACTCAGAAAAAGTGTCAACAGCACCACAGGTCAGACAGGGACATATTATTATTATTATGCACCTTTGAAAACACTGCCAGACTTCACATCTCAGCCCAGCATGCAGCAATCATTAGTCACCCTGCATAATCCCCTTGACCTATTTTTTTTTTTTTTTTTTTTTTTTTTCACAGTGGTCACATTTGAAAATACTGTCTAGAGCTGGTTGGGCCCACACAAGGTTGTTAATTGGGAGCTGTCTAGCTAAGAGGTGACACGGAGGCAATGTTCAGCACAGTGTGCTCTGCACCCTGGTTGCGGTGTTGAGGGTTCCCAGGGAGGTGGTGGCTGGGAGGCCTTGTGTCACCACTATGCACAGGGACTTTATTCCTGATGCTTCTGAAGGGGCTGCCTCTGAAGTCCCTTCCTGCTTTGGTTTATCTGGAATTAAGGATTTGCCAGGAGCTGGCCCAGCAGGAGGGTTGGAATGTGAGAAATGCTAATGGCGTTTATTTAGAGAAGTGGGAAGACCCCAGCTGGAACAATGGACCAGCCAGGGAAACCTGCCCACACACCTCCATCCTAGAGAGCTGGGTGGGCACGGCCTTAGTCATTAGAGGATTTTAAAGGGGTTGCCATCCTTGTTGTTTGCGCCTAAGGCTCCTGCCGAAGCTGAGGGAAGCAGCACAATTCCCAGTGCACTGGGGCTATCACTCATTATCATCTCACAACAGCTGCTTTCCCTTATCCTGCAGGGACAAGTGTGGGGTGGCCATACACGAATGGAGAGATGTGGAAATGCTCTGCAAGCTTACTACAGAGGCTTGTAACTTCTGAGAGATTTATTCCATATACCATGTATCAGTTAAATTCCTGGAGGCTGAGGCCAGAGTTATGAAGATGAAGGAATTGGCATAAAACCTATTTACAATACTTATTCCATTATTATACTATCAAAGTGCTTCACAGGCTCTTAATGAATTCCTGTTGCAGTTTCTCTGGGAGCTAGAAAATTGTTATCCATCCAAGTCTGAAATAAATTGAGGTGTTCAGGGATAAGGCCCAGGTTAGTAGCAGAGTCAGATTGGTTTCCAGATAAGCCAGGTGCCTGCATACCACTGAGGTCACAAAAGATGTCCATCATCGAGTGGGAACAGGTACCTGGGTATTAGCTGGTTCCCTGTCTGCTTTTCTATCTGAGCATCTATAACAGCAGTACTTCTATGCATGTAGGTGGAATTTGATACTGAATTTCAAAGGCTAATAATTTTCCAGAGTGCTTTTCCTTGTTCCTCTGTCTGCGGAGTCTGCCCAAATGAAAGGCAGAGCAAAACAGGGGTCCCTTGCCTCAGCCAAGAAAAGGATCAAAGCTCTGGATGGTGCTGAAGGCACATGCCTGTCTTGCTTATCTGCACTAGTTTATGAAGCTGCTGGTCTAGGGAGATTGGTAGGTGTCAAATCTACTTTACAAGACTGCACAAGGGTGGCATTATAAGTTTGCTGCCTCCTTGTTCAGCTGATTAGGTCAGGCTGTGTTTTGCTAGAAGCAGCCAGTTTTGGAAATCTTGCTTTTCCTTATCACATCAGCCTTCCTGCCTTTCCCTGGTGTCTCAGCAGCCACAGGTGCATGTGCTATTTATCCTCCAGGCATTTATAAAATTTACAAGGCTGAAAAAAAATTGGAGCTGATGGTCTTGAAGTGTGGTGCCTATGCTGCCAAACAGAAGTGGTCAGAACTTGCTTCTCTCCTGCTGTAAGGCTGCACGCCTGGTGTCCGGAGTGGTGCATTGAGTGCATTTGAGGGATGGTGCAGGTGTCTTTGTGAAGCTGTTACCTTGTCTGTTTCTGACCTACTGTGACAGTACTGAACTGTGTCAGTCCATCCTGCATATTCCTACCTTCATTAAAGCCATGGGTACTGAGTGGTACTGTCTGTGCTCTTGACCAGTTCATTTAGGGTTTTAGGGTAGAAGTGCTTTATGTTGCCATCGTCATCTTGTAAGAAGCAAAGAAAAAATGCAGTGTATTCCCTAGATCCAGGATAATCATATCTTGACAGCATACTAATTAATCATCTCACTAATTAATCAGGTAATTCTTTCCCATGTTGCTGTCTAATTACTGTTTAGTAGCCCAGACTTCAGTGTGCAAATAACTAATATTTTCAAGCAGGAGTTTCAAGGAAAGGGGCACAGTAGGCCATGACTCCTGGTGTAGCTCCTCCACCTTCTTTGAATTACCCCTGGGATAAATTTGGTCTGTCAAATCTTTTAGTCTACTGAACCACTGAGCAGCCCTAATTATTGCCATATTGGCCACAAGGAAAGTGTGCCCAGCTCCACTGCTCAGTGCAATGGGCTGAGCTGCTGTCCTGCAGCTGATAATATGCTCAGAGTACATCCATATGTTGGCTCCCCAGGAGCTCTTCCCAACCTAGCAGATTATAAGCTAATGAGCTTGAGCTATACTTTGGGGATCAATATACAGGATGTTCTTAAAAGATGGGGTTGTATATTAGAGTGCTGAATGTCTCCATGGTAGAGATTTACTTGTAAGCCAGGGAAGACAGCAAAGATAAAAATTACAATTGCTTAACATGTATACCTTGAAATTGCTTTTTGCCTCTGCCTCCAGCTCATTCCCTTCTGTTTTAGTTGGGTTTCCTAATGTTTGCAATGTGTCCTGATTCTGTGTGTGCATGCATGAATCCAAATTCTATCCAGCCAAAAATTCAGATTAATTCAAAACTTTTAGCCACACTTGGAAGAGTAGCAGAAACTTTACAATATTAATCTTTTGTGTTCATAAAAATAGCCTTTTTTATGGATTTCATTAAAGCAAGACAGACCTTTATCCATGGGGCTTTACCAGTGTAAAAATGATTTCATACTTCACCACTATTCCCATATGTGAAAGAAATCAGTGAAAGCTGACACAAGGCAGTTTACCACTTGCTGAGCTGCCTCTTGGGCTGGAAACATTATTTAGGTGTGTGTGATTTGGGTTGTTGCTAGTTATATCTCATAATATCTCTGTCAATGCTGTAAAACTAATCCCTAACACATCAGTGTCCAGCTCGAATAGCATATGTACACCTACCTTGATGTTGGCTGTGAACCCACTGATAATTTAATATCTCCCATTTTTTTCGAAGCTGTGTGATCCTAACAAAAAGGTGACTTTATGTCTTGGTGTCACATTTACCCCAGACATATTGCAGCAATTTTCTCATGTTTTTTATTGCTCAGTTGTACTCAACTGCCTCTGTATTGGCTGCATGATTACGCCTTCAGTGTCCAGATCATCAGACCTTTGCCCAAACCAGCCTGAGAATGGCCTTGCAAACATTCTGAGGAGCCAGAGTGTGTTTGATTTTCCTTGGCTTGTTTGCTTTCCATTATCTGTCTTCATGGCGATAAAAACTGCTGCTGTCAACCTCAGGAGTGCTCTGGCTTTGCTGTGTGGAACACACAAAAAGAGGAATGATGTGCAGGCTCTGCTCCCAAAAGCTGCCTCCTGGAGTTTCTCCCCAGAGGACCCAAGAGGAGGGAAATGTCAACCACATAAATAGCAGGGGCTCTCCAAGAACGTGTGCTGGAATAAAAGCAGCTAAAAATAGTCTCTAAGACTAAATGTGAATCATCTGGAGAGCAACTTGCAAAATTTTCTGCAGGAAAATCCTGAAAGTAGAAGCCATGTTTTTGGAAGCAATCGTACAAGCTGGAAGCCAATAAAGTCTTCCTGTGAAAAACTGCAACTTCAACATGTCCTCTTGGGGAGAGCTCACACCCTGTCCTAGGTCTGCCTTCTTCACTTACGCTGGGGCTTAGTCTCATTCTTACTGGTGCAGATTTTGGTTGTCCCCAAGGGATGGGATTTTTTTATTCAGATTTTGATCCTAAAGAACCCAGCAAGTGGAATCAGGCTTTGTTGAAACAGCCAGTCTACAGAGTTTCTCTCTCCTCCACTCAATTTGCAGGTGCCAGAAACATGGGAAAGTGGTAAAACTTTTTAAAAAATAGTGAGTTTGGTTGCACCCCTTCTTCCAGTGCAAATGCTTATCCCCATTGACTTCCCTCAGCCATTCATTTGTCCCTCTTTCCCAGTTGTAATCTGCTGCTGGGGCTTACCAGAGCTATTTCCAATGCAACACGTTTAATCCGAAATTGAAAAGTCTTTGTGCGCGGAGGCCTCGGTGTCGTGTGGTGAATATCTTAGATGCAGAGAGGGATCAAGGTGGCTTCTTAGTTACCAGTAGTTAACACAACCCATTGTGGTTGATTTAATTGCCATTTATCCGTGTCTTTGTGTGCCCTGCTCGGAAGGAGTGCGAACTGGAAATAAGACAGCGGATAAATAGCCGCGGTTTTGCTGTGGCACCAGGCGAAACCTCAGCTATAGTGCAGCCTTAGTGTGCTCTGACAGGCATTGAGGAGCAGCTGAAGCCTTTCTGCCGGACAATGCTGGGCCACAAAAGCAGCATTAGGGCCAGCAGCCCGGCCAGGCGGGAGTAGCTGATCGCAGAGGGATCCCCAGAGAAGCTGGGGACAGGCCAGCGGTGCCTCGGCCACGCCGCCGTGCCAGGAGCGGGCACAGGGCACTGGAGGAGCCCTGGGGACACAGACACTGCACCCCTGCTCCTCCCGCTGCACCCCTGCTCCTCCCGCTGCACCCCTGCTCCTCCCGCTGCCTGTGGCTCTTCTCTGAGTGTCTTGCAACTTCTCTCTTTGCATTGGCATTTCTGGCTGAGATGCTGCATGTGCCAAATTCAATGGTAAAGCTGTTTTCTCTCAAAGTTGAAATGTCCATGAAATGCTGATTTTGACAACATTTTGGCTCAAGAAATAGGAAATTACTTGTAAATTTCAGAGTTTCTCATTTTGATGTCTTTCAAGAGTAGAAGTTTCAGTTTTTCATTTTGACTTAATTTTTATTTAATCTTTAAGAACACTTCAAGAAACCGATTGGCACCAGTCTTTACAAAATTCATCTAGTGAGAACTTTCACATTTTCCTTTAATTCTTTTCAGGAGTATCAAAATTTTTCTTTCAGCATCCCTGTTTTCAGCCTGAGCCTTGAGAAAAGACAGGGCAGCTACCCAGCAAAGCAATCTAGGAATATAATGGGAACGACATTTCATGAGAAATTGTTCTTTTCCATTCAGGAGAAGAATGACTAATGTGTAGTGCTTTTCTACTAGCTGTTAACAATTCATTTCGTTTTTCCTGACGTGTTTAGAAGAATGCGGCAAGAGCCCCGAGGCATCTTCTAACAAAGAAACGTATCACTTGGCGTTTTTACAGCGAGCTGAGGCTTTTCTGGGTTACACACGTCAAAGTGAAGTAGTGGGTGTAGCTTCCATTACCCACCAGAAAGGAAACAGAAGGAAACAGTCTGATAAAACTGTAGTTTTTTTTAAGCAAATATTCCTATGTAAGGTCAAGACATTGCTGCCTGGTGAATTTATTCCAGACTTCAGGCCTGCTTTTTAAAAGCTTTAGGTGTGAACAGATAAGGAGTTAATTTACCTTTTCAGAATTAGACCTTTTTAGACCTTCTGAAAAATTCATGGAAATTGTGAATGGGAGAGATACATTTTTAAACATGCTTCGTTTATTGAAGTGTAATATTTGCCAGTCTTTACTGTGCAATGTGGAGCCCTTCCCTCTCACTTCACATCTCAGGACATCCTAATTCTTCTGGAGAACTGTCCACCCTCTGCTCTGTAGCCCTTGGCTCTGTATTCCTAAATTTTATGGACATGAGGCCCAACTGTGCAGTGATTTGACCTAGAAACTGAGCCTTGCCTGCTTGAGAGTGATGTGCTTTCAGCATCTGTGTGTAAAAAGTGTGAGCTGTCCCAGGTGCCTCACTCCCTGGGGTGTCCAGAACTAGTTCTGTTAACAGATGATCATCATTTTGGCAGAACTGTTCATGCTTTATCTCTTCTGGGCTGAGTGATGAAGCTGGTTAGAGGCAGAACACTGCAGAGCTCAATGCAAATGCAGTGTCAGGAGTGTTTTTCTGCAGTGGCACAAGAGCACTTTATTCTTCCAGAATATGTTGGGGAGTACAGTGAAGTGTGAAAACTCAGAGTTATCTTCCCATGGTACTTTCTTCACCTCATTGTCTCCTTTGCTTCCAACTCTCCTTTACAGCCCTATTTTTTGAAGTCAGGAACTGAGACCCTGCTGGGAGGGAGCATTTAACTGGTTTACTCCAGCCATACTACACGTGGCCTTGTACAAGGAGTTAATTTTAAGTTACTTACACACCCGTAGTGGTAACTGTAGGAGGAAAGAAGAGGATT
The DNA here is from genome assembly GCA_013401135.1 of Cettia cetti. NCBI lineage: Eukaryota > Metazoa > Chordata > Aves > Passeriformes > Sylviidae > Cettia > Cettia cetti. The sequence goes on from VZUI01059041.1 coordinate 131,164, forward strand.
GAAGTATATCCTCCCTGAAAACTTAAGTATTGGGAATATTTAATCCTTCCCACTTTGAGCAACCCCTATCAGCAAAATTCAACGTTCACAAATTTCCATTGTTGCAGAAATCTGAATTTTAGAAGTTGGTCTAGTTTATGATTAAATGATGGAAAATGGTAGGAAGTGTGTTTTCTATACCATTAAAATTGAAAGATACTGAAAAATGTTGCCTATCCTAATTCAAGAAGTAATTTTCAGAACTGTTTGTGAGCAATAGGGAAAAACCCCTCAAAAACATGTCAGATCAGCCATACTGATAATTTTAAAATGCTTTTGTTTAACTTCCATAATGTGAACATTCTTATTGTAGTTGACTTACCTGTAGAAACACAGATTAATGTAGAACAAGGAAGCTGAAGTGCATTTAGGATCAGTTGTAACACTGGCAAATGGGATTCTTAAATGTCTGCTCATCTTTTCTGGTTTGCACTGGCTTTCATGAGCTCTGTGAACCTTTTCCTTCTTCACCACAAAGATACAGAATAGCCATTAACACAACACATTATGCGGGGACAACAAATTCAAAAGGGTGAGAGCCCAAAATGACACCTGTAATACTGATTTGAGAGGTAGCAGAAAGGTTGTATTTTTTCAGATAGACAAGTTTGGCTTCTGCTGCACTTGAGACTTCTGTTTCCCCTGATCTGACTATTTCTTGCTCTCTGCAACTTCACACGTCTTGTATTTTGGACTGTGATATCTTTGAGAAAAACCTTGGCGCCATGAGAGCTGAATATTCAGGACCTGTTGCCATAATGCAAAAGTTTAATTGTGTGTTGCTGCAGGAATTGATTTTATGAATTCCCTGTGTTTCCATCAAGCATCATTTACCTGCCGATCATGAAATTTTGGCATAGCATATTCTTGTGGTTGTTCAGAAATAACTGATTCCAGTGCAGATTTCAGCATCAAACCTGGGGACAGACTTCAGTCCTGCCTTTGTTTCTGTGATCTCGGAGCAGCTCAAAGCAGCGGGGTGAGGCAGAAAGTTTATTTATTAAAAAAAACCCCAACATAGTTTTTAACATCGGTTACAATTCCAGATAGAAATTGTTTCATTAATAGGCAATATTTCAAAGTGATGAGAGCACTTAATGGAAGTTTATCATTACCTGAATGAAAGAAAACGATGCTGTTCACAGCCCTGTGTGATGCCCGTGGCCGTGCTGAAAGGAGCATTTGATTAGGAATGCCTTGGCCAGGGCTAGATCTGGAAGCTTTGGAGTCTGCCCCGGGTGTCTTGGCAACGATACACAGTTGAGAGCCCACATCAGCACAGACACAGAGCGTGTCCCAGGTCTGGCGTCACATCCCACTTGTGCAAAGCAAGAGAGAAAACTTTGCTGCTGCCGAGACGGGCTTTAGAGACGCTGCAGTTCCCCGAGAGACTTTCACAGTCACTCTTAGTAAGTACAATTTTAAATTTAGGAATGCTTTCTACCCTCTGAAGTCATCTTGTTAAGCGTGCTGCAGTTCGGGGATGTAAATCAGGCTAAAACGCACAGTTAAAACATACAGAAGCCTGCTTTCAATTAGTGTGAAGCTGCTTTTACTAGCCATTAGCTGAGTGGTATGGGACCGAAGGAGCCGAGTCTTAGAAAACCTTAGAGATCGGGAAAGCAGAGCCTGACCCTTCCCCCTTTGTCAGCTTGTTCTTTTCAGGGCGAGCCCGTGGCATTGTGTGTGCAGTGGTACCTACAGCAGAGCAGGGACAGCCCCGTGGGCTCTGCGCATCTCCCCCTGCACGGCTGATGCAACAGGAGCCCTGCAGTGCACAGGGAGCCATTCGCACTCCTTGGGCACTGCAGGCAGAGACTGTGATGAAGCAGGCTTGAAGAGAAAACCTGAGCTGAGCTGTTCCGTTTCCTGAGGTGTCTGTTTTCTTAGGCAGAACTGGAATGTACTGTGAGGTTTTGTTCCCACCGAGCTTTTTTGCTTTCTGAAGTGTTTGTGTTTGCTTTTAGTGGAGTAAGAAGTGATTGTGGAAAACCTGGAGATTTATCCCAAATCAGAGGAGAGGATATGATTGTGGTTGTACGGCTGGTTTAGGATAGAGGTGTCTGCATCCGTCTCTAACCTCTGTCACAGCCTGAGTGTGGCCTCAGGGAAGGAGCTCCTGAGAACTTAAATCGAGCCCACACAGAGCCTTTCTCCCTGGCATGTGATGTGCCTGCGTGGGCTGCACTGGGGTGGGTGGGCATGACTGGCTGCTTCGGTGCTCATGGCAACCTCTCCCCACGCCTTTGATGCAAACAGCAGTCGCTGCAGGGATGTCTGCACTCCTGGTTGAAGCGTTTTGGGGCAGAGGTGTGCACAGACAGCGCACATCCTGTGAAGAAGCACGTTCCCACGAGGTCTATGTCAGGGTAGAGCTGTGGGACACACAGGCACAGCAGAGGGCCGGGCTTGCCCAGCTCCCTGCAGTGGTGCCTGCGTTCTCTAGGAAAGGCCAGGGCAGTGGCACAGCTCCTCACATGCAGTTGTCTCACAGCTCAGCTGCCTAAAGCTGTATCCTGAGGAACACAGTTCCCATCAGTGCTGGGTGGTGACTCAGGTGCTGCCAGGGAGCTAAGTGTGTCTGCTTCTCCTTCAGCCAGGGACAGGGACCCTCTGTGCCACCCGGCCCAAAACAGCAGCACTTCACAGCAGCTTCTGGTGTGGGGATGAAGCAGATTAGTCACAGAGTACAGTGAGTGAAGGATTCAGATCTGATCCTTTGAGAATAGTGAACACTGCAGTGAGAGGAAGGGAAGTCACGACTCAATTTATCGATGCTTTTTGATTAGGCAGTTGTACAAATGCTTTCTGTGCGAGGACTGTGACTGTAAAGGAACTTAGTTCAAAGACTTCACACATCTGATGCTCAGGCCAAATCCCTGAAGCTTTGGTTCCCTGTAGGAATGAATGTGTAGTTCAAGTGAGGGCTGTCATACTTGACTGGCAGCCAGATGAGGCTGCTGCACCTCATCAGCTCTCCTTGGCCCAGAACTGCTCACAGCAGTGTCTGTGGGAAGCCAGCTGTGAGAGAGCCAGGGACATCTCGAGAGGTGACAAGGATTTGGCTGGCCCTGTTCTTCTCCACTTCCAGTATCACATGGGAGATACCAGAACCTTGCCTTTTAAATCAGCAGAGCTCACTGAAGTCAGCACTGGGATTGTGCACCCTAATTAATAGTCTAGCCTGTCATTGTTTCAGAAAGAATCTGACAGCCCTGGTGAGTGAGAGGAGTGTCCTGTGCTCCCTTGGGCAGGGGTTGGTTCAGGTGGTGTGTGCTGAACTCCTTGGGTATAGTCTGCTATTGATTAGGTGGTTTGGGTTTTCCTCCTGCCTTGGAAAAGGACCTGCACTCCACAGCAGTATTCATATGGATATTTGATTACTCCCCTGCAGCCTTGTGTGATGGCTCAAGGGTTCAGTGCAGCTTTGTCATTGCTGAGCCTATTCCTGCAGAGAACTGCTTTGTGTCACCCAAGTAAGCTGTGCCCATGAACTGTACTCTGTCCAGCCAGTTTGCCTCTGAGCTGTGCTTCTGCCATGGCTGATGGGGAATCATTGTGGATAGATGCAGAATAGATCACATCCTTATCATGTTGTGGCCCAGTTCACTGTAATACTTGTTTCTACAAGGCTGCTTAGGGATTCCTAACCCATTTTTTTCCCTTTGGAGAAAAATGTGGTACTTTAGTAGCAGAAACCAGCCTGGATATTAGTTAATTCCAAATCCTAACATATTGTGGTGTTTTCTGTCTGTTTCACTCATTCATCTCAGTGTATAAAATGTGCTCCAGGAGACTTTTCATGAGCATGGAGCAAGTCTCCTTTCATCTGTGCCTCCCTCCTCCCTCACGGAGTGTTTGTGTGTGTTAAATAAAACGTCAGGGTTGGTCAGCTCCAGCTTGGACTCATCTCCTGAGTATTAAGGACTCTCTGTCTCTCTGGCCTTAATCTTCCCTCTGCTTTCTTTCTGTTCCTTCCTCTATTCTTCAGTAACAGTGCCACCTAATTAGGTCATGGATTGTTTCATACTCAGAACCTTTCAGGAGGTTTTCCAGTAGCTGTGGGTTTTGTTACTCAAGGCACTGGTTCTGCTTGCCCAGCTTTCCTGCTTTGTGCCTCTATTAAGTGCTCCTAACACAGAAATATTTCTCATTCACATGGCTGCAGCAGTAAAAGCCGTGCTAGTTTCATAGCAAGCTGCTACTGACTCCTCAGGGAACTCCCAAAGAAGCGTTTTACTCTGAGATAAATCTGCTTTTCTGCATTCCCTACTGTTTTATTAATAAGAATATTTTCCTGAGAAGGAGATTCTCACATAAAGCTGCCTGCAGCTTCAGTGGCTGCTCCTCCCTGGAGCCCAAATAATGCCTCCTGCTTGCTCAAGATGTTGGGATCCCCATCTGGGTAACAACACACACGTACTGCTCTCAGGCCGAGCAGGGGTCAGCAGCATGTCAAGACATACCTGGGAGCCTTTAGCTCGTATGAAACAGACCTAACCCAAGGTGTGGTTGGCCCCAAATTTTGTTGTTGTCATTTACCACGAGGTGTTATTTTTCCTCACAAACAAAATTCAGTTAAGCCTTAAGGAGTAATTCCAAAGGATGTGCTGGTCAGTATAATCAAGAGTGGCAGAATTGGATTTTTTATATCTGTAACCAAAATCTAGGAAACACTCAATGCATCCAAATCAATCTGCAGCCAGAAGTCTGTGACAGGTTGAGCTAGGGACTAGATGCAGCCCTTACAGGAGGTATTTGTAGCCAATTGCTACCTCCTTCCTCAAAATAAAATACCATTTTTCTCCTGTTCTCCAATCCTAGCTTTTAAAACAATTTAATACATGGTCCGAAATTATGGTTGTAAATTATGGTATCCCCAAATATTCTTAATAGCTGTATAAATACACAGGAAAAAAATAAACCCAGCCCAAACAGATGAAAGAAGGGCTGATAATTCAGAAGGATTGAAAAGATTTCTACTTTTCTTCGGAGTTAATTGAGAGCAAAGGCTGTTGCCCCCTCACTGCACAAATTTCAATTAGACTGACAGCAGAGCTGGTCACAGAAGGCTGAATCTGGCCTGTAACAATTTGTCAAGGAAAATCTTTCCTGTTTCAATCATTGAACCTTATTAAATCAATTTCATACAATGTTTTAGTCATTGCCTTTCACTCATGCCCAACTAAAGCTTTTTTATAGCAAGCAGTGACAGCAGAGTTTGCATGTGGGAAATAACAAGACTGGCTTTGCCTGGTCACATCCAGCCTAAGAGACTGTCCAGAAATTTTCATCTTGTTGTCTGCTGGATAAAAAGAGGGGCAGGAGGTGCTTCCAGCTCCTTCTCCAAGCAAGGTACTAGTGCATCCAGGTGAGATGTTGGTGTCCAAGTTTTTAGCCTGAGTTAATATTAAACTCAAGATGTTTTGTAACACTTTTCAAAGTGAAGATCACATGTGGCTATGGAGGGACCACCTTGGCTGGCTTTTTTCCTGTAATATTTTTTCACACTGCTTGCCAAATGTGGCTTAGCAAAAGAGTGGAAAGATGCTGAAAGATGGGATTTGGATGAGAGAGACAAGAAAACTACATGTGAGGTAAAGGAAGTAAGAATTGGAGGGCAGCTTTCAGGGCAGTTAGGATGTACCAGATCTGAGCCCCACTCCTGTTTCCTGAAATCTCATGAGGTAGGTTATTCAGCAAACTTCCTGGACTAGTAGATAACATCTCTTTTGCAGTGCATTTCTACTCAATTTTTATCCACAGTTTGTTGTGTCACCTCTGATTTCTTTTGAGATTCACTTCTCATTCCTTAATCAGCTCAAGCACTTAAACCCAGTGGGAATTTGGAGTAAGTCAAGAGTTTTGAGCTCAACCTCTCCTGCTGTCTGAAACTGAAATGAGCCAACTTCAAGAGCTCCTTGAGATATCCTTTTTGAGCAGGATGTCCTGTCAGGTGTATATGGAAATTACAACTGCCATGATAATTTATTTTTTTTTTCTACATCTCCCTGTCCCATCATGCAAGAAATCAGGGATGCAGGCTGATGTCCTGGAGGAAAAGGCATGCTGCCAGGGAAGTAGATCTCAGGTCTTTATAGAAGGAAGTGTCACATTACCAGCTGATTAAACCCGTCTGGCAGAGCCTAAAGCACAAAGCATTGAGCCAGAAGGAGTAATCCAATAACTGTCCTGAGAGGAGCCTGTGTAGCCTTTGGGGTGCTCCCAGGTGAGTCCCTGCAGTGTCTGCAGCCTCAAAGGACAATCCCCTGGGTCTTGTGCATTCCTCTGATTTCGGGTTGAGTTTGCAGAAGGGACTGAGGGGAGGATTGGTCACACAGCTCAGGGTGTGCTCAGGTGATTGTAAGGCTGGTGGCTCTGACTGGGGTATCTTTAGCTCCAGCCACACAGGCAGCCTAAGAAGCCCAGCAGACTGCAGCTAGGTAGTGAATTGGTATTCACATCTCATCACGGGAGATGAGGAGCCAGGCCCTTGGAGGCTGTGGCTCTTCTCCCCCTCTCTCCTGGGTGCCTGTGGCCACCGTTTGTGGTCCTGTGGTGTGGGCTCCTGGAGGGACTGTGTCACATCCATGTGAATGCCTTGAATAGCTTGAGGTTTTGGGGTGGCATTAAATGTCTGTTTGCAGTCATGCTGGACACCAGATAGGAGTGACTGATGATGCTGATTCCATCAGTGCTGCCCCTGCCTGCCTGGGGCTGAGCCACCAGGAAGGAAACAGGGAGCAGACACTTCCCATCAGGGATAACTGACACCAGGGGCCCTGTGCAGACACTGCAATTATTTCCTTCATTTTCCTTCTCCCTAATTGTAGGATGTGTGATTGCCATAGGGGGGGACCACCTACTGTTACACTGTGATTTGAGGAAGCCTTTGAACTCGTTTCTCTTGGGCTTTGGTCAGCCAGATGTAAAACAGAAGCAATTAAAACATGGGAGAAGATCTGGAAGATGGATGTGGAAGTCTGGTCAAAGCCAGCTCTGCAAAGGGGATGGAGGAGAAGGAGGGTAGGTTTATTTCTGGGGTGAAAGGCACCTTCCCCCCAAGACTTGCATGAAGCTTTAAACCACACCTGCAGCGTCCATGCTGTTTCCAGGCAGAGCAGTTGTGTCCACAGGACAGGGACAAATGCAGACTCTCCTGGCAGAGCTGCCACTCAGCCATGGATCTGAAGCATTTACTTATGTCAGTTGCTACTTGAAAGTGCATGAAAGTGCCAAAATGCAGCATTTATTCTGTGTCAGCCTGGGAGATTGTAATTATTCCTGGCAGGGAGGGGCTAGCAGCATTGGGGAAGTTGCAGGAGCAGAGCAGTCTGGTAGAACGCACTTCCTGTGCCCCTTTAAGCTTGGTGGATGAAGGGCACTAAAAGTTTCCAACTTGTCTTCTGGCCTTGGAAAGCCTTGGCCTGCCTGGAGGCGCTCATGGGATCAACATTCCCCCCCGGGGAAGGCCACAACAGCACCCACAGGGGGATTAAAGCAACAGAGATGTTCATGAGTTGTAGCTGGGACCCAACACGAGTGAGTATAACTGAATGAGGGCTTTGAGGGCTAATGCCAAATGTCTCTTTATCAAAATAAAAATTTGCTACTGATGTCAGTAGCTTTTAGACCAGCCTTGAGCAAAAGTGCTGGTGCTCACTGCGTCATTGTGGGCTGCCTTTATCTGGTGGCCAGCTTCTTTTAGCATTGTTGGATGTCAAAAAACACATTGCTTATCCCAGGAGCAGCAGCTGGAATATTGATTTCAGCTGGGGAGCTCTGTGATGGACTTCATTGGGGGCTAGGGGAGACTTCCAGTTTTGATATTAGTAGTGATTTATTGATAAAATGGCGGCATGACTTGGGGAGGAGACACAATTGATCCAGTGAGGCAGCCTCACAAGTAGATGTGTCCTGTGTGTTGGGGAGCCAGAGCACTGCTGTCACTCTGGGTCGCTGCCCAGGGATCAGTCATTTGTCTGAGCACCAGTGAACAAAAGCACAGATGTAGAAGGAAATGCATCGTCTCTGCCACAGCAGAAAATTAATTGTGAAATACTCTCACCCCACCCTTGCCCATTGCTCAGGGAGGAGGAAAGGAGTGTAGCTGAATATTTGTGAAAAATGTTTCCAGGATGGGGGTAATTCTAGTCCTGTGCAGCATCCATCCTAGCAGGGTACTTCACTGAGTCCTGGGGGTGGTATTGCAAAAATGGGGAAAACATCCAAGTCCTGACTTTATCAGTTTTCTTGTCTGAGCTTGAAGAAGTCACTTGAAAGTAAGTTTTAGGGCTGGAGCCCACCTAGGCTGTATTCCTGCTGCTCAGCAAAGCCTGTGTTCCCTTTGAGCTTTTATCACACAAATATGCAACAGAAGCAATTAAAGGGTGGGAAGTAGGTGTCTGACCACCTTTAAAGCAAAACCTCTCTCTGTCAGATTTTTTTGCAGTGAAATAGCAGTAGCCATTCTTTCTTTTCATGCAGGTGTTAGGAAATTACACTGATGGTATCCAAGCTGTGTTGCCCTGGAACTTTCTTCCTTGTTCCTGCAGCACCCTACAGCACCTCCAAAAGGCCAGTGGGTGAGAAAAGCTTCTCCTGGGAGATTTGGGGAAATGAGTGCAGCTGTTTGTTCACAAAACAGCAGCACTGCAGGTGAGCAGCACTGAGCCACCTGTGCAGGCTCCTTCTGCAATACCCCCAGGTTTCCTCATGTCCTTTCTGGTGCTCTCTATCTAAAAAATTACCCTCTATTGGAATAAACTTGTGGTATGTAGAAATTATTGCAATGATCCCAGAAGAAACCACAAGCTTGAGTGAATTTCTGACTGCTACCAGTTAAACACACACAATGGGTCCATTTTACGTCAGTTGGCATTTGTCAAACTAATCACAGTTTATGTTTACCACAGTGTACTTTTGGGAACCATTAAGACTCTGTGTATCATCCAGGGAAAAGGCCACAGGAATCAGATTGAAAATATTTGCATTGCTCACAGCATGGCAAGGGCGGTTCAGGGTGCTGGGATTTTGGAGGTGTTGGTGTAGCTGTGCCCCAGCTATTGAGCAGGGAATCAAGGACACAGCAAGGGCAGAAGGTGACCGGGACCCTGTACATGAGCTGCTGAGGACAGATGGCCCACAGCCACCCCTTCCCTCCTCACTGCTGCCCAGTGTGTACTCCGAAAAATAACAACAAAAGAATTGACTTCATGAAAGACATTTGCATTTGTGATGTTTATAGTACAGAACCTGGTCCTCCTACTTAACTGTATCATGAGTTAATCCATTCATTTCAGCAGCAAAGCCTGATGCTGAGTTGACTTAGACTGGTTAATTCCAGGTTAACTAAGCTACAGCCACTGAGTAATCCCAGTTATAAGAACATTTGTGAATGCTGGGGAGAAATAAGAAAAGGTGGAAACCCAGACACACCTGGCAGGCAGTCACAGCAGTGTGAGTGTTTACAGACCTTACTGTGAAACAGGAAGGTGAGGCTGGAAAGAGCTCATGATTGTGTGCCTGCATATTCAGGCTCACAGGTGGGGTTTGTGTCAAAGAGGAAAGTTTGACAAAAAGCGCTGATGAAGACCAGGCTACTGTCCCAGTACAGACTAAAAATACATTGCATTTGTCATTGTGAACATTTGCACTTATTAATAGCCAATATTAAAAAAGCTCTCCAAGTCCATCTGTTAAAGTGTCTGGCTCAGACAATGTATGTTCAGGGTAAGTTTTTGAAAATTCCTGCCTTGGGAAAGATTTTTTTGCTGAGTATAAAATGTTAACAGCATTTTTCTGAAATTTGTTTAAAAAGTTTTACTTACTGAGGTTTATAAATAATGATCAAATTCTCACTGTAACACCACTGTATTGAGCAGTGGCTGAGGAATATTGAGATCAGAACTGGATATGAGTGATCCGGCCTTGTATTGGCATGGTCAGGACTGTAGCCACGCCTTATCAGTACATCAAGGACTTGGATAAAATCGAGAGCTCATGTACCAGGTGAATGATTAATAATGGTGGTTTTGGATAGCCACTTAAGACAGGATAGCACACGGATACAAGATTTATGTGCTGAGAAATCTGTAAGAAAAAAGGCCCTTAGATTTTCCAGCCTGATCACAGGATATCACCATTGTGGGATATAAATATTAAAGATATAAACCATTATCTCCATGTGAGTGCTGGCTAAGTGTGGAATTGAAGAGGCTGAACAACTCCACACTGAGCCAGCCCCATGGTGCAACAGAGCAAAGGAAATCTCTTCATGTGACCCCTCCAGTCCCTTGCAGTGGAGGGACAGGACACCTCCTTCTGCTTTGGCCTGGAGGAGCCTGTTGAGCTGCTAAAGCTGCCATCCCTTGTGTTGTTCCAGGCAGCAAGTGCATTTGAGGGTGAGAATCCCTTATCAGTGGTTCCCATGCTGGTGACTGGTTCGTCCTGGTGACTGACAGCTGTGATAATGAGGTTATTGTGAGGAGACAATCAGTGCACAGAAATGTTTTTATGTCTTACGGTCTGGGATCTTGGGGGTTTTGTGCCCTGAGAGGCTCTGTCTCTAACTGGCTGGGCCAGAGCAAAGGGCAGAACATGAAATGACCGTACAAGAAAAATCCCTGTTGCTTTCTCATCTGCATTAGGGGTTAGTTTGTCAAAGTCATTGTAGGTCTGTTTGCTGTAGTATCAAGACGGAGTTTTCTAAGCGTTTTTATGTACCTTTGAAGTGAAAATACCTGGGGAGCAAGGCAAGTCCATTAGTCCCTATGAACAACTGGTGGTTCACAGATGCTCCATTTCTAGGTAAATCCCCTCTGTTGCTCCCTCTCTCAATGCTCACTTAACTCTGTTGACTTAACTCCAGGTTTTTACACAGCTGGCTTATCTCTGTACAATGCTGTGCCCCTGGGAGCCTCAAATCTGGGTCTTGGCTTAGACCAGAACAAAATACTGAGGGATCTGACTGGATCTGGCTGGGCAAGGATGGCATGGAGGAAGAGGGTGTAATTCTGGTTGCAAGGTTTGATTAAAAATTTACCTTTTCTCTTTTATTCTCTGTTTTTATCTCACTGGAGTTGTGGAAGCTTTTTCCAAAGCACCGCTTTCACCATGCAAAAATCATGTTTCCTTTCTCTCTCTGCACTGAACTTCTGCTTATTATATATCTGTGAGTTGCAAAAAAGAGCTTCAAACCAGCAGTGGCTACAGCAGCTCCTGTCTCTCAGGGACAAGATTTAAATCCACCAAAATGAGATGTCATGGAAAGCATTGAGTTGTCATTCTTTGGTGCCACAGAAAATTGACTTGCTGTCTCTTGCTGCTTGCAGTTCAGAGCCGATGGAAGTACTTGGCTTGCTAGATTTCAATATGAATGGAGATGGGTGATGAATAGCAGCCACAAGTCACAGAGGTAAAGGAATGTGCTAGGGATGGCCCAGGTTGGATATTGGATGATTTTGATGTCTGTACTGAGTCATTAAGGCTAGAATTCATGTTCCAGATGATAAGACTGTCCCTGTGTAACTTTTAAATTAAAATTTGTGTATTTCTTACTGAGATTGGACTTCCCTTTGTAATATCCAACCATGCCTCTGAAATGCTTTGTAGGCAATGCTTATAGGAAGTAGTGGGGGGTTTCCATCTGAACGTATATTTCCATATTTTAGTGGTGCTGGTTTTTAACCATATCCAAGAATGAAAATTTTGTTTCTGGATAGAACTGGTGAATGAACCCGTTCCTGACTTCTGCATGATCCAAGATCCTAAACCCAAAAGTAATCCTGAACCAGGCATGTACAAATTTGCCACAGCTGCAACTTGGACTGAACTAACTTTGTGAACATTACTTACTGAAACAGGTTTAGCCTGACAGTCCAGCTCCCTGCTCACAACTGTGGCAGTTTCTCTCTGTCAGAGTGAACTGGAAACGCCTGGTTCCTCATTTGGTGAAGCAAAGAGCCAAAAGTGAAAGAGATGCAGCAGCCAAATGCCACAACGTCACTGAAGGGCAGAGCCACAGGAACCACTCCAGTTCGTCTCTCTCTTGTATCCATGGAGACCCCGGGGCTAGGGTCTGTCACTCTGCTGTCACCACGCGACCACAGGTGACAGGAAGATGAAGCTCAGCTGGCAAAGAGGGCCCTGCAGGGGTCAGTGCTGGCACTGGGGTGGGCACAGGTCACTGTGAGACAGCCGAGCCACACCTTGACCTGCTGGAAATGGCCAAACACAGCAAACAGTTCAGCTCCTGCGCTTTGCAACCTTCTCATGCTTCTGACAAACAACTCTCCACTTAGCCTGCATGGAGAGACCATAGCTGTCAGTGCCAGGGGCTAAGCCAAGGCCACCCCCTGCCCGTGGGTGTTTTTTCCCTGGTGACAGCCGGTTCCTGAACTGCTGGCACTGGGCTAGATGACCAGCAGTTTCAAGAGTCCCATTACTAGGTATGTGCTACATGAAGATGATGCTGGATTGATAAGAAAGAAAAGGTTAATTGTCTCAGATGCAGTTTTCCAAACAAATGAAACTTTGATCTGCTATGTAATTTAGATTATCTAAATCCTACACAGTCTGGGGCCTGAGATGTATCAGGATTCTCAACTAAAAAGCATTTCCGGTGGCACAGTTTGGTGTCTTTCAGGAATAACAAATGAAAAAGGCTTTCTTTTAACTTCTATGTCCCTCTTCTTCCCAGGTTTTGTTGTCTTTCCTAACCTCATTCATCTGCTAAAAAACAGGGCTGGAGACAGGACCTTGTATTGGGCAGACCTGAGAGCACTTCTGAGGCCTTTTGTGAAAGAGATCATGAGGTGAAGCAGAAACTAATGTCTATGTTGCATTAAAAGTCAACATTTTGGCAGAGAAGTTTTCTTTTGAGATAGAAAATTGTCCATTTGAGGGCAGAAGAGGAAGGATCCTGCAAGCTGTGATCTATCATCATATGGTGCATGGTCAAGTCATCAGTCTAAACACTGTCCTGATTTGCAAAACTCCATAAGCACAGATGTGCTTTGGGCACAGTGGGCTCATTGTCCCAAGAAAAATTGATGGAGCTCTTGAGTGATGTCTTATTATAGAGATATTCCTGCTAAAAGCAAATTCTCCCAGAGAGTAAGTGCAGATTGTTTCTGTTATTGATTGCCACGGTCTCTGCTTCATTGAGACCACATGGCCCACTTTGTTTTTGTAGCTGTCTTTTATTAAAACTGACAAAGAGGTATCAGCGTTTGAAAAGATGAGTCTTGAGAGTCCCCTGGGCGGCATTTTCATGCTGTAAAGTGATACTGGCACATTTGATCCACAGATGCTTTTAACACAGTGATAAAACAAAAGCTTCCCTTCCCAGGGTGGTCTTCTACACTACAAAGCTTTCTGGCTTTTCCATGCTCAGTGGGCCAAGAAGTGGAGAGAACCTGCAATTCTTCCTGCCTTAAACTGTGCTCTCAGGATCTAGTCCTGTGTCCTAAACTGCTGAGGACATCCCTACGTGTTTAGTTTTTTAAGGTATAATTTGCTGCTTCATTAAAGGCTCATAATGCATTTTACATTCACATGGGTTAATCTGTACTGGTTTTCAGTGTTCCAGAGATTGGTAGTCAGAAAGTTTTTGTCCTTCCTCCTGGTAACCAATATTTGCAGTGCCTAATCCTTTCCTGTTCTCGTACCTGACTTTCTAAGAAGCCAGTCAGAGTTTTATTTGAAAACACAAACCTGAAGTCAGTTTGTTTTTATTTTTTGGCATTATATTTGAAGGTATCTAAAAAAAATTTAGATCTGAGACATTTCATACTAGGACCTATCATGAGTGGAAATGTTTGACCTCAATCTGTCTGTGCCGCAGCTCCTGATCTGTAAAATGGGAATACCATCTTCTCGCATTTTGAAGAGACTTTATGAAGATAAATTAATCGTTGCAGAGCACTCAGATGTCAGAGTGATGAACACCACAGAAAAGCTTGGGGGGAAATAAATAGTTCTGTCTGCGGAGCTGGCTGTTAGTAGTAGCCATAAATAAGACATGAAGTTGCACTTTGATCAAGAGACTAAAGCAGATATTGAATAGTTGCTGATAAGGCGAGCACCAGCCAGCCAGAGTCCTGAACACATCCAGACTAGTGGGAAGTAGTGTGTAATTGTGTGATTAAAGAGATGTGTTAATGCAAACGAGCAATAGGACCAAAGTGAAGTTGCACCCATGAGCTCAGTGAAGGTTTGTCCTTGCTTTTGGATGTTCCGTTCTGCAGCCTTGCTGTGTGCCATGGGAGAAATACTAGCCCCTGGTGGGCATGAATTATTCTCATCCTGGCCAACTGATTCTTTTTCTTTTCCTCTGCTAACAAGTTGTGTTACAGAGAAGGAACTAAAAGCTTAAAAGCATGTAATGAAAGCATACTCTGAGCTGAAACTACCAAAAAGTTCTTCTGACAGCAGCCTGTCTTCTACAGACCGTGCAAAGCATAATCCAGCAGATTTGTGTGTCAGAAGGGCTGTCAGAGCCCCCTGCTCCATCTGAAGCCTCCTATCCCTATCCCACAGTGGAGGCAGCTGAGTAAATGTGGGTCCATCTTTCTGGTGCAATATGGAACCGCTTGGCTCCACCTTGGGTTAAGCTCCAAAGTGGCTGAGGGATGCTCACACTCCTTTCTATGCTTTTGTCAGCAACGTGAATGTGTCCATGCCCTCAGTCTGCAGACTCCTCCCAGCCCATTTCTAAAGGAGAGGATATGTATTTTTCACTTGAATTTGCTCATGTAGGCTGTTCTGGTTTATTTTTTTATTAATGGGTATTTTGAAAAAGGTTAAATAGAATAGATTTTGTGTCTGGCATATTTTTTGTGATGCTTTTGACGAAGGTGCTTTAATCATGGATTCACAGCTATGATTATGAGATACCTTCAGAGCTTAACATGAAAAACCTAATGGTACAGTTGCAGTGATGAACAATATATAAACTGCTTTTTCACAGGGGGATGTGTATCCCGTGCCATTATTTGGCCTTTGCACTTGCAGCTCTTGACTACTTGTCCCTCATGAGGGGTTTTGGAGAGGAACACAGAAAATCCCTCCAAACGCCTCATTAAGCAACCAAAGTATAACCTACTGATGGCAGAGAGGTTACAAGTAGCTCCTCTCTGGAGAGAGCAGTGGGTGAGTCCCCTGAAATGTCTTCATGCTGTAATTGCATGTCACAGAGGCAGGTCCAGCTTCATTACAGGGCCAAGGAATCGATGCTGATGGGCCCTCAGGCAGCCCCATCCTGCCTTCAGTGCTCTCATCTTGCACAGAGCTCTGTGCTTGACCAGAGCTGTTTGATGTGCCTGGCTGCCCACTTTCTTCCTGGGGATAGCACACAGGCAAGCTCTCTGCTCTGAAGGTCATGGGGAGAGCAGACCCCCGTGGTGTAGAGTCTAAATTGCTTCTTCCTTAGTTACTAAAATAAGCCTCTCTGCAGGAACTCGGGGGTTTGTTTTTTGGGAATGGGAGCAGGGGTTGAGCTGTCCCTGCTGCACCTAGAACAGTCTTCCCCTGCAGCTGTAGTTTGGAGCTGACCTCCTCACCCTGTTCAGGGATGAAGGGATGGGGAGGGCAGGGAAGAAACTGTAGAAAGTTCTAGAAAGGCTCTACCAGCTGTAAATGCAGCCTGTTTCTGCCCCTTCTGCAGTCTTCAGGTCCCCTGCTCTACACTTGTGCTCATCCTATCTCAGCCTCCTCCTGACTTCCCCTTAAATCATGGGCACAAGTTGTAGTTGGGAGCAAGTTCAATCTGTACTCTTTTCCCTACCTCAAAGTGTCTTTGCCTGTTCTGATTGCAAGGTCTTTGGGGCAGGGACTGTACGCTCCCTGTGTTTTGGCAGAAACTGCCTTAATTAGGGATCATTCTTGGTTTGTTCTGTCATAATAAAAGGGATTCATAATAATACTGCAGAAACTCACGCCAGTCTTACTTCATTTCCTTCAAAGGAAGCACTCAAAAATAAGATGAGAGTAGATGAGATGAAGATCAGACCAGCTGTAATTACAAGTCTGCGATATCTCATTTTGGAGCAGAGCAATTGCATGCAGTAGTAACTTGGCCAGCTCTTATTGTAGGGGGAAAACCCACACAAAAGGTATTTTTACATAATTCTGTAAAATAGCCACCAATATGCATCAGAGAGAGAATGATTAAAGGCTTTTGAAGCATGATTAGAGTTGCCAGTTTTCATGAGATAATTAAGATGCAGGTTTGGTGTACATATATTCTGGTGATCTCATTATCTTCATTATTAATTAGTCTCTGTTCTTCACATTTCAGCTCCAGTTTCTTGTCATTAGGGTGGCTCGCCGGTGAGCGATGCCTTAGTGAGATGCAGAGGAAGAATTCTGCCTCTGGAACAGCAGAGGAGGTGCCAGCCTTTGTTCAGAACTGCTCCAGAGAAACTGCAGTGTTTTGTACCAGATCAGCAGGTTTCTCTGCCATAAACCCTTTCACTGATGTGCCTTGCTCTGTGTTTCCTGGCCAGGAGCCCCTGGTTTCAGCAGGCACTCTGGGTGCTACTGGAAATCATAGAATTGTGGAATCATAGAATGGTTTGGTTGGAAGCGACCTTAAAGATCATCTCGTTCCAACCCCCTGCCATGCCTCACCACCTGCACAGGGAAGTGATCAGCAGTGATTGTGATTTAGGCATTCCCTCGTGTACAGCAATCTTCTAATCACCCAAATAACAATTGTTTTTCCCAAATTTTCTCTGGCATTCTTCTTCAAGCACCTTTTCCAGGATGCATAGTGTTTGTTTGGGAGATCTGTGGGATCTGGCAGTGCCAAGCATCCTTTTGCCTATGTTCCCATCTCTTTTCTTTCCTGTGGTAATGAGGATAAAAGTTTAGTCTCCATTGACAGCTACTTGTCTCTGTCCTCAAACCCTGGACAGGACTTCAGCAAAGGTACTTTGCAGGTACACTGTAATACAAGTGGCATATGGAGTGTGGGATTTAGGAAAAACCAAGACGAATTAAGGTGGAAACTGAGTGTGAAGGAATGCCCTGCCGTTTTCAGGGTGCAGTTATTATAGCACTGGATGAGCATGAATGGCTTTCCTCTGAAAAGCAGCAAGTCTGCTGTTGATGGGGTCACAAATACCATGCTCAGGAGAGTCTAAATGTGCAAACCTTGCACGAAGCCTGGAGCATATTTCAGTGTCTGTGGTCATCTGAGCAGTCACTAACCTGCACAAATTCCTCAGCTGCCTGAAATCATGACAGGAGAATAGACTCCAGTCTCAGATGGTGAAAATGTATCACGCGAGCTCTCCTTCTGTGGTGCTGACTCAGTTGAGCTGCAGCTGCACCAGCGGAAGCTGCTGTCCCGGCAGACATGCAGACACCCTTCCTCTGCACCCTCGCTGCTCTTGGGCATGAAACACTTAAAGGCCTGTGTCACTCCCAAAATTAATCCTCATTCCTCCAGGAGTAGCCAGTGATGGTCACCTGCCCTCCCCCAGCCATGACTGCGTGCTCTGCTTTTCCCTTTGTAGGAAACAAATCATAAGTCATATTTAACAGAAAATTATCACTTTACCATGAAATGTGTAAAAATAAGGGGTTTGTCTCGATGGAGATCAAAGGCAGCTTATAATAATCTCTACTTAATCAAACTTAGCTTTAATGAAGTGAGAAATGGACCTGTATTATTTTTAGGGTTATTACTTAATAAAGATTTTATACAGTTGCTCTTTAATGAGGAGTGACTGTCTAAACTCCTTACATTTTCTAGGACGTTTATGAGAAATACATCTATCAATGAGAGATTTGTGCCTTCTCAATTATTACTGTGAAATAAATATCAAAGCCCTGGGTAGCAAACTGAGTAGTGCACTCAGCAGGTGTACCACACAGTTGTGCATATGTTCTTAACATCTCTATTATAATATTCATTTTAACTATTACTGCTTTATCTGTTTAATGCCTATTTTGTGTTTTTTCTCATCACAAGCTGTTGAAAATAGATCTGTGTTGGGTAATGGTTCTGTAATTGTCAGGTTTCACAATGTCTGTAGTAGTACCTGATCTGCATAACAATACAAACACTTCTGACTTTCAGGAAACAGTTATGAAATGTACCATGCAGGTAATTATTTCATGTGTGATTTTTGTTTATTCTGCAGTGAGCCCCTGACATACAACTGTCTCTCTCAAATTGAATACTGAAAGGAAAAGCAGATCTTAGAAGTGTCCTATTTAAAAAGAAGTAAAGTTGTCTGTCCCTAAATCTGACTTGTAGAAATTGCTTTCCCTTTCATTTAGATTAATGAATAGGAGGACTTCAGGGAGGGGTTTTTGATTCCTGTTGCACCGTTCATTATCAGCTTCTCAGCTTCCCGGGAGAGCTCCTGAACAGGAAGAGTCTGGAGCCCCACTGCCCCCACAGGGAGCCCAAGGTTTGCTGGGTCCCCTGTGTGCAGGGACCTGCCCTGAGCTGTGCCCTGCCGAGTCCCAGTGACCTCCTTGCACACGTGGGGATGGCAGTCTGTGCTGGCTGAAGCTGCACTTGGCTTTCATCTGTTGCTGTTACACTTTGTTACACTAAACCTCAGGCATCCCCTGCCCTTCCAAAACTTCTGTGCTCAGCAGAGACAGAATTCTTTTCATTTTCTTTCAATGAACTGCAAAAAGGGTCAAGTTCAGTAAATTGCTTTAAGCATTGCATATATATAAGAATTGGGGCTGATTAATTTCTTTCTCTTCTTTTGCTTTTTGAACAGCAATGTTGTACACTTATAAGTTGCTGGCTGTGATGAAAATGAGCGGAGACTCAGGGAATACATGGGACGTGAGATGTTACACTGGTAGATGGGTTTGTGTCTGCCTGCTTTGCTCTGTTTTCTGAGAATTTCATTATCCCTTCCTTCAGGTAACTTTTGAGACTCTCTGGAAAACACCCTGTCTTTGGACACAATAAAGTCCAAGATATTTTAAAAGTATAAAGTACTTAAGTGAGCTTTCAGCGATTTACGTTTTCAGCCTCTTTGTAACTCCATGTAGGAGCACTGTTGCAAAAGTACACCCTAAAGAGCTTTGCCCCTTCTGAAACACCTGGAGGTAACATTAAAGACAGACTTTGGAATATGGCCAGATCAAATGGCAGGGTAACAGCTGGGGAGTCTTTCATTTTCCGAGTTTTTCAGTGGCATAACAGTTGGGAGAGAGGTGTTTGTTTGCTGGCTGAATCCTGCAGGATGGTGTTTCCTTCCATGTGTGACACAGCAGTGACAACTGTGACAGTCAGTAAGGGCAGGGTTTGGCTCCCAGATAGGAATTTTATGGAAAGTGGTGGTTTTGTATTCCCCTTTTTGCATCGGAGTCTTCTGCTGCAAAGTCACACAAACAGATTTTATTTATTTATTTTTTTCTTTATTAGCACAGACAGCACAGTAAACACAGCTCTTACGGGGTGTTGCAAAAAAGGAAGTTACACAACTTCTAAGAAGTGAAGTGAATATAAAATAACGAAGTCAGTGTGACTGTTCTCAGCCTTCTTGTTTTGCTTGTCATTATCTTGTAACTAAAGGGATTAAAATCAAGGACAAAGCAGACATCACTTCCTAACAGGATCTGTTTTGCTTGGAGCAGGCTGAGGGTGCTTTAGCCTGACAGCACCATCATGGGGAGGCCGTACATGTGTTCAGTTGTGACTGCTGTGGGTACTCAGGTGAGGCTGTCTCCCGTGAACCCTGATGTCCCCAGAGATTGTCCCTGCCTGGAGACCTGCCGGCCCTCAGCGCCTGCCACTGCAACCCCTTCACTTGTGAGGCATCAGAGACCCAAAATCAGTCTGTAAAAATTCTTCTGTTCCATCTCAGATGTGTTGCTGCACACTCACCACCTGCAGGAAGATTGTCCATAACCAAGCCTGGGGTGGGGAGGCTCTGTCCACCCTGGCCTTGAATACTTCCAGGGAGGGGGCATCCACAGCTTCTCTGGGCAAGCTGTGCCATGTACACACACACAATTATATAAAAAATATATAACTTACATATAAATATATAAATAATAAACATATAATTGCATTCCATTTTATTTTATATACAATATAAAGTTATATAATATAATATTATATAATATAGAGTGAATTAATCGGGTTTTAATCAGGTTTTAGGCCGCATTTCATTCTTCAGGAACCCCAGGCATCTTCCCTCTCACCAGCAATTGCGGATAATTTTAATTAGAGATAATTTTGAGCAATACCGCATTACTTTTGAGCAAAACCAAGTGACTACGACTAAACCTACAAGCGAGGTCGGGCGCGCGTCACTCACACCCACCGGAGCACAACACCCAACCGCACACGACCCGTGCGGCGAGGACCTTGCTGCCGCTGTCCGCCCACCGCCCGCAGCCCGCGCTGGGCTGGCGCGGCTCCGCGGGTACCGGAGCCGGCCCCGGCCCCGTTTCGTCGCCTGGCAACGGCGGGGCGGGGATGCTCCAACTGTTGCCCGCCCCGCGGGGCCGCGCCGCCGCCCCCCGCGCTCCGCCCGCCCTCTCTGCGGGGCGGGGACGGGGCGTGGGGACGGCACCGACCTCCCGGCGCCGAGCCAGGTACGGGCAGCCCGGCAGCAGCAGCAGGCGGAGGTGGAAGAGGAGGCGGGAGCCGGCCGGTGTCTCCGGGGTGAGGAGGAAGTTTGCGGCGCGGTTTTGGGGGTTTTCCACGCCGCAGCTCCGGCGCGGGCTCCCGCTCTGCCCCTCCGGGGAACCCGCGCCGGGGCTGCGGCGTGAGGAGAGGGTGATCCGTGATGGATGGGGGATCCTTGAGGCCGCTCCTCTCCGGTGGGGATCCAGAAGCGAGGGGGGAAAGCATCTGTGGGGTTTTTGGTGCGGTATCGGTGTTTTCGTGAAATGCGTGAAATTGCAGGTAGAGCGAAACCCTGCTGGGTTTTTTTTCTTGTTTGCTAAAAGAGGGGATTTTCGCTCCAGAGTTGTGTGTGCTGGAAGGTTGGGCTCGCTATGGAAGTGAGCGGGTCCTGGGAATATTGTTATATGGGCAAATCTAAAACCGTATGTGTCTGTCGGCAGCTGTGTGGGGTGAAAGGAGGGTGCTGGAGAAGAAGGGGGTGTCTTCCTGCATAGCTGAGCCTCTTACAGCTCTCAGCTCTGTAAGCTGGAGGTGCCCAAATACCTGGGATTTAAACCTTTAAAAGGGGAAGAGGAGAAAAAAAAGTACTTTTTATGGATGAATGCAAGCAGGGGGCTTGCTCTGTAATTATTTTCTGTTGCACTGGTGATGTGTTTGGATTGCCATTACTTATTGTTGAATGTTTTTAATACCCAAATGTGGTTCTGAATACATTTGCTGGCTCTGGGATGCTGGTGACATAGGCAGAAAAAAATGATTTGTGGTTAGTGTGTGGCTGTCACGGCAGCCTGTGCTGGAGCTACAGATGCTGTCTGTAGCCCTCGTGTGGGACCAGCATTGCCCTGATGCGGTGGGTGAAGTGGTTCTGCCCCCGATGGGCCTGTGTGAGATGTGTTTGGCAGCGTATGAAAGCAGCTCACAGCAGAGATCTTGTAGATGTGAGCAGTTCCTGGCCTGGAGTTTGTCGTGTCCCCGAAATGGAGAAGGGCAATTGTGCTTTTCTGTTAGGCAGAAGTGACGTGTGGTTAGAGATCCCGGGGCAGGCGGGCACCCTCCCTGCTTTGTGCTGTGCTGATTTTGAGGTGGAATTTTAATGTTGCTGTTTTGGTAGTAGCAATATTTTCATTGCTTGTGGCAGATTTGTAAGGTTGGTGGCTTTGGGGGCAGAGAGAATGATTTATTTTCACAGTATTCAGCTGATTTATTGACCTAGGGTAGGGAGGAGGCACAGACAGGAGAAAACTTCTGAAATGGGTTCAGAATAGACTCCCTAAACGTGAACTCCATGGAATGTGTACCCAGTATATTATTACCTGTATACCAGTATAATTTGTGATTATTTTGATCATTTTTGCTATATTATTGTAACTGCTTCTGTTGAAAATAGTTTTATTCCATTCAGATGACATGTGAATGGGGGGGGAGGTGTGGGGGGTGTGCTGCAGTGATGGGACGCAATTGCCCTTTCCCAGCATAAGTTATTTTTCTGTCTGTGACCTTCTGGATTTTTGGGGGAGATGGGGAATAACTTGGTATCACCACCAAATATGTGCAGTAGTGGGGAATATTATTACAACTGGGCACAGAAGGAGGATGGAATTTCTATTGGCTGTTTGGCAGCATCTGCCCGAACTGAGAGGAGCTTGAGCTGTACCCAACCAAGATATGGCAGCCTCCAAAGCAGTTTTAAAACTATTTTTGATGGACTTCTTTTAAGTTTGTTATTTGAAGAATTACTGCAAACAGCAGCAAGTCTCCCAGAAGCCACCTGATGTGCAGATGTTTCTCAGCTGTGGTTGTCTTGACAGGGCTCTTACCACCAGAGTAGTTGGGAATCTTTGCCATGTGGAAAACCTGCAAAACAAAACACTTCCCATGCCAAAATAGCACGGGGAATAGAATTGCTTTGCTCCAGTTATTGATTAACCAGTGCTGTTACATCTGTCAACCATAGCTTGATCGTAACTTTTTTCTTTTAAATACAGTGTCTTAGTGAAATATTTTAAGTAGTTACTAAACTAATCATAGATTGTTACTGAATTATCCGAATCTTAATATCTTCAAATGCTCACCATGTTTATGTAGCTGATCCCTTAAAATTCTGAAATGCAGCACAATAATGTCACTCTTTTTGTGTTTTCTTTAGTCATTTAGGTTGATTGCTGCACCAAACACAGGACAGGCTCTGTAAGTGCTTCCTGACAACACAGAACAGTGCTTTGGGCACTGTGTTGCAGCTAATACTGAATACTGCTGGTTAGTGGAAGGGCTCTCTGCATATGGCTCTGCTTTGAATTGTGTTTTCAGTGTGCAGCCTAAGCTTATAAATGATTTCTACTTGTTTCTCATCTGCTTTGTCTGTGCAGGTTCAAGGGTATCTCTTGCCTGTGTGTATTTTACTGTGTAAGTCAAAAAAACCCAACTTATTGACCAAGCCAGGGTTTATGATCAGTGGGTTCTTAGTTCATGTTTGTCATGTGTGGAGCCCAATGATGTGCTTGGCAGCCCTTCTGCAATTAAGTGCTTTAACTTCACTGTAGAAAATGAAAAAAGAGCAGGTATGTGAGAGCCTTCGTTTAAAAAGAAATAAAATTTCTTTTATAGATAGATGGGGAGACTAAATTTTTTTTTTAAATCAGTATCTGCAACTTTGTTGGGTAAAGGCTGCAATTCCAGTTATTCCTGGAGCAGAAATGCTTTAACCTGTGGTTTGCCCAGCCACTAGCTGAAGAGCAGCCAAGGTCCTACAGCTTCTTTCTTCTCCTAATGAGGAGCTCTTCAGAGCTACTTCAGTGTTTCTTAAACATGAAGTAAATTACCTTTTAGGCTTGTCGGCATTTAGAGTGACCAATGAGCTCTGGGAAGTGTTTCTGTATAAACTACAGCAAAGCCACATCCTTAAAGCTTTCCCTCTGCCTGCCAACATAAACTACTCCTCATCAGGCATGGCTGGACTTCTTACTGTGTTGGAGAAACTCGAGATGTTTCTCTGCCTCTTGGGGTCTGAAATTGCTCCCATTCCCCAAGCATCCCTCCCTGCTGGAGACTGCAGTGTAATCTAACCCGGGTGGGTGGCAAGACAGAAGTATGAGCTGTGAGGTGAATTTTTTTTTTCTTTGTTTTTCTTTAAATGGCTTTATTTCCTGGTGTTTGCTGGAGACCAGACTTGCAGTAGTATAGAAAATAAATGCAAAAATTTTAATTTCCAGATTCCTTGGGGGAAGGGAGTTTGACCAGTGTTCCTGTGAATAATTAGCTTAGACACAGGCAGAACTGTTCTGCCTGGGACAGCTTCTTCCTGTTCTTCACGCTGTTTGTGCCTAATGGTGCTGTGGAGGTGCCGGGAGGTGCCGCCTCCTCCTCCTCACCCAGGGGCTGGGGCAGCTCTAAGTCAGCTCAGGGAACTCTTCACCCCTGTGCCTGCAGCACCCGCGGCAGGTGTGATGCAAGGGTTTTGTTATTTGTGGAGTCCCCGCAGCGTGACCTTGAGGCTTGTCAAGGAAAACATGTTGGCG
Organism: Cettia cetti; assembly: GCA_013401135.1. Classification (NCBI taxonomy): domain Eukaryota; kingdom Metazoa; phylum Chordata; class Aves; order Passeriformes; family Sylviidae; genus Cettia; species Cettia cetti. The sequence goes on from VZUI01059041.1 coordinate 155,335, forward strand.
TGTAAGCTCAGCTGTCCCCTGAGCAGCAAACACCACTGGCAAAGAGCATCTTGTAACTTAGAGTTGGTTAATTATGGGTCTGAACTGAGAAGTGAGTGCTGAGCTTTGCCTTAGGCATAAGGACACTTTATTGAAAGCAGCCTCCAGCTCTCTTTGTCACAGCGTAGGTGTTCCCTTGGGCCATTGCTTCAAAATAACGTGGTCTGAGCATTCCTGTGACCCTTGGTCTTAAGACTGGGGGCTCTTTGGGGTGCCTTTGACCGTGAGCTGCAGCTCTGTGTTTGCTGTGTGAGAAATGCTGTGACACCTGGCCAGGGCACCCAGGGCACGGTTTTGCCACCAAGTGTTCCTGCCAAGGGAATGGTGAATGCTGCTGCCCACAGTGTGCCAGAGTTGCCCTCACTGGCCCTGCTGGCAGGTTCAGCAGCGGCTGAGCTGCAGTCCCAGGCAACAAACCCTAGTGAGAGTTTGACATTTTCTGTCCTCTCTCCCTGTTACTGCTGTTCTGACTTTAAAAATAGAATGAGATTGTCTCATCTCAAGGCAAAGGCTTCTCAAGAGGGTTAATTATGTCACATTTATTATCTGCTCTGCAGATCTTTTTAGGCAAATATGAGGGTTTGGTTTTTTTTAAGTTGTATACCAACTTTTATAAACCAAAGTCTACAGCACTCCCACACACAGCCCGAAGGTGATGCTGAGTTGTCCACAGCTCATTTCAACCTACAGCTGCAGGACTGGGCTGCCCTGTCCGGGAGGAGGGGGTGGCAGGGGGTACCTGCTGTGGGCTGTTCCAGCAGTTCACTGTGTGGGAAGGGACCTGTTACCAGTCTGAGGAGGTCTGGAGCTTGCACAGTCACAAGCATTTCACTCTAGAAATGTTACCAGAGACTTTTCAGGTAATTAGATCTGGTTTCTGCTCTTACTGGAGTGGAGACCTTGGGAGTTTCCTGAGTGATGTTTGCAACCTTCTTGTAGTGTGTCAGCATGGTGCCACTTCACACCACTTTTTCTAGGTATGTGAAAGAAAAAGGAAACTGTCTTGCAGTTCAGAGGTAGAAGTGTCTTAAGCAATGCTGGAACAAGGTGCCAAACAATGTGGTGTGTTTAAATCTGAACTCTCTGGTTGATGTGCTGGCCCCATCCATGCTGAAGGTAATGTACCCTTGTTCTTAACACTGCAGATTAGGATATTTTTTCATCTGCAAAAGGATTCTCCTTGCTTTGATGACCCATCAGTGATGGCTGATGAGTGTGTGATAGTCCAGTAGTGGGGAGCAGCCCAGGGAGTGATGGGACATAACTTCAAAGTAAAGGGAAGAGCTTTTTATTTTTTTACTTTCTTTAGAGGATCAAATTAGCAGTCTGCTAAAGCCTTTTAATGTTAAAACTTTCAGGGCATAAACAATGACCTGTGAAAAGGAGTCTTGGATCTGGACCCTGTGTATGATGAAGTCTGGCATCTCCATTATGGCCAATTAAAGTGACAGCAGAGTGTAAACACTCCTGACTCCTGCATTCGTTCCCTGGCTGGCTCTCGGCTGCACACGGCCTTTCTCCTCTGCCTTGGAAAAGGCACAATGTCACTTTGAACTTCCCAGCCAGGGCCCAGAGCAGCCTTTCAGAACCCCTAGGCCCTCTCCTCGTGTGGTTCAGCAGGAACAGCCTAGAAGCTGAAGCTTGGTCTTGCAGTCAAAACCTGTTGTCCTTGAATTGCACAGTTGTACAAAAGACGGATGTTATCCTGCAGAGGAAAGTGAGGCTGGCAGTGCACTGCAGCACGGGCTTGCCCTCTCTCTGGGGACTCTTCACTGCCTTTCCAGGATGCTGTCCAGCACTCCATCCACAATCTAGGTTTTAGGAATAATCTTGCCCCAGAAGTTCCTTCCAATACCCACAACAATGTGTGAAGCTTTGCCTTAAATGGAGCTTCAAATATTAAATTTGAGTAACTAAACAATTACAGGAAGCTACTGCATTGACCAAACTAACTTGTGGCCCTAAATAGCTTCTTATTTGAACAGCTTATTAGAATAACAGTGCTCTGCATGCTGATCTTAAACTTGGGAGAGATTTTATATTCCCAGTTATATGGGGAAATCTCCAGTTATATGGAGGTGTTCTTCTGTGTTCTGCAGCAGGAGATGGAAGCCGTTTCTGTGACTTCCTCCCTCCCCGTCAGCCTGCCTGTGAGCAGCCTGCTCTCCCCTGTGCACAGGCACAGCAACCTGGGTGAGGGGGAGAAAGATGTGGGTGAGAGCCGGATGTGGGCAAGAGGGAGCCGGCTGTGGGTGAGACCTCACTCACATCATGGACACAGATGCAGGTGTGTGGTCTCACTTAGTGCTCCTACATTTTCCTCTTCAGTCTCTTCCTCAGATCAAAGGGTAGATCAGCACCTCCCCACCTCTGCCTGACAACTGGAAAAGGAAAGGAAATACGCTGGGGAAAACCTGTGCTTTAAAAAATGTTCATAGCCCACTTGGTGTAAATATGCAAATATTTGTAGAGGAGTGGCTGTTTCCATAACACATTAGTGAGAAATGCTTCACACCCTTCTTTGTCAGTTGGTAATTAAGAAAATACTTGCCTTCCAATGCACTGGCTGTTTAAATAAACATGAGAGAGCCTGGATTTTCTCTTATGATGGAGTGCAACAGTAAGTAACTTTCATCTGAGACCGAGCCTGGCACACCTTCACATGGCACCTCTTCCCTTCCAGTTGTGGTGAGGTGACTTTTCCTGTGCTGGGAAGAAAGCAGCTGGGGAAGGTACAGGGACTCAGACTTGTATCTGTCCCTGAACAGATTCAGCTTGTCAGAGTGGTCAGAGGCATGATCCTGGTGAGGGAAGGCCCATGGCTCATCTGCATGTGGCATTTCTTGTTTCTGTTTGTGTGTGATGGGTCCAGTGCCTACTAATCAGATTGCACAGTGGTGGGATCCTTGGATCCTCTTTTCTTCCCTGTCTCCTCTGGCATACTGTGAGGCTGTCTAAATGTCAGGGGTGCTGGTGATTTGGCTGTGATGGGAGTGAATTTTAACGAGGCTGCTCTTCAGCATGAATGTATTGATGTAGGCATGTCATGTAGCCTGCCTGTCAGCCAAGTTTCTAGCTTTCATCTGCTTTATATGCATATTTGGAGATTGCTTCCAACCAGTCAGGTCACTGCAGGGCGAAGCAGAGCTCTATTCCCATACCCACCTAATGCTGACACTGCTGTCCTGCCCCACAAGGATCAGGAGGAATCCATGGGAATCGCTGTCTTCTGGCTCCTGCTTCTGTTTGGGGTGGCTGTTGCAAAGGCAGGCTGGGCTTACTCATCTGCCTTCAATGCAGCCACACAATGCCTCTTCCGAGGAAGGGAATTCATTAGTTTCTGTGAAGTGGCCTTGGATCTGTGGGCAGCAGGTGCTTCTATAGAGCAAACTGTTGCTGAATATTCAACAGTTGCTATACAAGTGTCTGGCCGGCTGCCTGTGAAGCACTTGGAGTTATCTTGAGCATCCGATTAGATAAAGTGCAAACCGCTTGGGGCTTTAAAGCTACCCGCAGCTATGTTGTGTTGGTGGTTCAGAGTTGGGTTTTCTTTTTATGAGAATCTTCCAAGATCATAAGCAGCAACTTTATCTCTTTTGACTCAGCCAACAAAGAAGGGAGCTGCCTGGGAGAATGACAACCCCAGTGATTCATATTCAAGTCATCAGAACCTCATTCTCTTGCTGGTTTCTGCTAATGACATGTGCACTGGAAACAAATGACTCAGGCTAGAAGTGTCTATTCATCTTTAAACTTCTAAACTCTTCTTAATCTCAAGTTAGCTCTCTTAAGGCTACCTGAATAACACTTGTTCTTGTCAGCCTTTAATTTGGTACATGAAATACTGTAGATATCTAAAATATGAAGGAGCAATTTGAGAGGCTAATGGGTGCAATCAGCCTTTTTTTTCTTTTTTTTTTTAGTTTCATTTTCTTAGGTGTGGTTTGTAAGCAGCTTGTGCTAGATGTCGTCATTGGAAGTATACTTCTTTGAGAAACCATGATCACTGAACAATTACAGCTTCAAATAACTTACAGCTTTACTCAGTAAGGTGTGGATGCCTGTATATTGTTTACCAGTGACATGCCCCAATTCTGTTGTCTTGTAAAAGCTTACTTAACCTGTATTAGTTGTTTTAAAGATGCTTTGTCTGTGTTCTCCTACTGGTTATTTAGGCCACAGAACGAAAAGTTTTTAATTAAATATGTGATTGTGACAGGAGGCTTGTTTCACCCAGGGAGCTGAATAGACACCCGAGTGGTGTTACCCAAGTTCCATGCTTTACAGGATCTGCACAAGGGTCCCCATGTGCCAGGAATATTGCATTATCAGGGTGCAGGGATTTCACACCCCTAAGCTCTCAAAGCTCAGTGGTGGAGCATGTAGTTCCTACCCACAGGGAACAGCATGCAGGCTGGAGCTGGGTGGCTGTCACTGGCCCTGGCTCCTGTACATCACCTGGAATTGTTAGCACTGATTGGAGGTGGACCTTGAGCATTAAAAGCATGAATAGACAGCTACTGAAGCTGAACCCTCCTGCTCCTGGCATGGCTGTTCGTGGTGCTGCTGGCTTTAAAGGGCTGAGGTCTTCATTGTGTGGTTTGGCTACCGGGTGCTCAGGAGGGCAGCTGAGATGTGCTTCCTAAACATCCACTTTGTTTGCATCGGGCACTGCGGTTGGGCCAGGTTTGTGAAGAGGGGCCTTGGCAACCTGGGATGTGGCATCCACTCTTCCCCTGTGAGAGAGCAGCTGAGGGGGAGCTCCTCCAAGGAGCTCAGCTGGCCCGTGTTCTCCGTTTATCCAGTCCCCATCAGTCCCTGAGCTCCCCACTGCTCGAGGATGGGATCAGCAGAAGGGAGGACCTGCTTCCAGGAGGGGTTCCAAGTCTGGCAGTGAGGCATTTCAGAAGCAGGTGTTGAGGCTTATGATGGATCATTGCCTCCAAAAATTCTTCTTTTCCTCTTTTTTGTATTTCCAGGGGGCTTTTAAGTGCAGGGATAGAGGAATTACACTATGGAAAAGAATCCCTTGCACTGAGCAGGCTGGGGACAGTAGAGTGTGTGCTGTAGATGTGGATCAGCTCTCCCATACAAGTTAATGTGTGAAGGTTGCTAGAAAGTGACAGAGAGGAGAAGTGAGCCCTCAGCCCATAGAGATGACGCTGCACATTTAATTGCTAATGGACTCCTCAAAGAGCACCTCAGCTGCTATTATTAGAAAAAGCAAATGTGTGGTGTTACCTACAGGGAGCAAAAAGGGAGTCTTTCTGTGATCTTCTTGACCTTTACTTTCTCGTGTTAATTTGTTTAATACCAGGGAGATTTTCCTGCTGTAAAAACTTGCTTAAGCAGAGACTTCTCCAAAAAACCTCTGGAAAAAGATTTGCTAACTGGGGAGCTTCAGGGATCCACTGTGTACTCCTTGTCCCTCTCTTTCCTTCCTGGATCAGACTTTTACCAGCTGGTGTAATTCCATAATAGCAGTCAGGCTTTATTGCATTAAACTTGTTAAGAAAATAGGAGATGGTTTGTGCCTGTGGGGCTCAGCGGGGGAGGAAACTTCGGGGAAAAGGTTAGATAAATAAACAGTTCTGGGTACTTGTGAAACATTGTAATTGCTCTTAGCAATCTTTGCTTTTTCAACACGTATTAAAAAGGAGTTGCTGCTTGTGCTATTTGTAGGTCCCCAGTAACTTTGCAAAGAGCAACAGTGGTGTTGTTGCTGCTTGCTTTGGGAAGGGTGTAAGGTGCAGGTAGGTCGGTAGGGCAGGCTGCAGGGCTGATGTCTGACCTGCCAAGCCACGGGCTCGCTGGGGATGAGGGGCTGAGGCTCCTCATAAAGGTATAAATTTGATTGCATGAGGCAGCGTGGCTTCAATAAATACCACGTGGCATAGACCAAGGATAAATCCTTTGGGACATCTCTTGAAGCAATACCTTGGGAAAGTTTCAGGCATAATAAAGCTGACACAGAGAAGTGGGAGAAGGCTTTTTGAATAATGCCAGGTGTCTAACCTTGCTTGTTAATCTGAAGGCCTGTTGAAAGCTCAGCTAGAAAAACATCCAGGTGTCTGCTCTGAGTGTGTACTTGGAGTTTCAAACACAGCAGGCAGTGCTGTCCTTTTCCCTGCTGGGGTATTCATTAGTTAATGAGGTTTGAGCAGGTGGAGTGTTTGGAATTTCTTCAGCCTCCATATGCTAGGAGATTTCACAGTTACAGGAGTAGGTATTTCAGCAGAAAGGTGGATGGTGAGACCTGCATTTCTAATAGGAGTTTCTGCAAATCTTCAAAAGCTGCAGCTTCTGCCTGACCCTTTTTCTTTTGAAGTGGAAAAGACAGTTTGTGCCATCAGTACAGAACACCGCTGGTTCTGCAAAAGGGGGTTTGAGCCTCCTTGGCTCCAGCAGGAGTGTCTAGAGGCTGTGAGGGTGGACTTGAAGCTGAGCTGTGGCAAGTGGTGCCACTGGGCCAGTGTCCCAGCCAATGTGCTCACCAGCAGGGCAGGGAGTGCTGGTGGTAATGCCAGTTCTTTGGGATTCCTGGGTGGGATGACAGTTGTGCCTAAACAGGAGGTATATCCCTGAATGAAGTGCTCCATTCCTTGTGCCAATGAATTCAGCTTCAAAAGCTTCTCTTGCTAGCAATAGCTCAATGGTCAGGCTGCCTGTGGAGCTTCCAGATGAGCTTTGGACTCAGTGGAGCTCTGAGTCAGGACTTGCTTTGCAGCTCTGAGGTATTTGTGTTATGCTGGATGGGAATTGTCAAAGCAGCATTGTGTGGCTGCTTATCAAAGGATAGAGTAAAATCTTAGCTTTTATTTTTTCAATTAAGAATTTTTATTTGTGCCTCAGGGACAAGCAAATAAAACCCAGCTTGTCTTGGCTATTCTTAGTATTCCTGGGGCAGGAAGGGGAGGGAGAGGGCAAACAGCAAGAGCAAAGAGTTGTAGTAATGAGAATGATGTCTTATTTTAGTTGATACTTAATCAAGACATGTGGTTCCAGGAAGCAGGAAGAGATGATTTTGCCTTTTTTTTCCCCCTGCTCTCATATATCTTTGATTATCACCAAGACTTACCCTAAACGATTTAACACCTGCCAATTCTTTTTTTCACCTTACAAATTTCTGTCCATCCTCAAAGACAGAGTAAACTGTTAGGCTTATCTGTTTTGCTTTTGTTTAATCTGTAATATTAATCAGAGGACTAACTCTTGGTGACTAATGTATTATCATCTCTCAAAAGAGGCCTAATTTTGTTATAAAACTTGGAGGATATTTATTATTTCAAGTACATTTTGTTAGTGAATTAGGGTAAAACTGACTGCATTTTATAGCTGGGTGTTGTGTACTTCTCTCCTGTGAAATGAGAGACAGTATTGAGCCCCTCTGGAAGGTACAGGCTACTTTATTGGCTTGCAGGAGCTGGCTTTGTAAAGCAGGTCAGCTTTTTGTTTCATGGCTTTTATTCAATATCGCTCTTGCTTACCCCGGGGCATCCAGAGAGTGTCTTATTGCTTCTCCTGTGTCTGCTGAACTGCCTTAGGGGGCGATCTGAACTGACTCCCGGTTTTCCTTGTGCCAGGGCGGTGAAATCCAGAACTGTGCCTACTTGGACAGCGAAAGCGCCTGCAGCGAGTCAGAGCTGTTTCCCGATGAGGACGCCATGACTCTGGCACAGCAGGAGGTTCACCATGAGTCTGACATGGACAGTGCCATCGAGAGTGCCCAGAGCTCCGAGGCCTCGGACGTCTGCCGGAGCGAGGACAAGGACGGGCTGCTCGGTGGCCTCTTCCTGCCCGGTGACAAGTGAGTGCTGCTTTTGCTCCGTGGCAGGGAGGAAGGAGCCTTTATGTGGCTAATCCCTGCTGAGGGAGGCCGAGGTTGGCTGATGGATTTAGGAACTTAACATCCATTTACAACATAAGGGGGATGGATGTCCAGGTCCTCTAAGTGGCTTAAATAGTCTCAGTCGTGGCTCCTTCTGGCACATTCTGTGGCCACTCGCAGGACTTGGATGTTTTGTGTTGAAGTAAAAGAATTGGGTCTCTCCAGAACAGATCACTGCATTAGCGTCCTCCAAAATGTAGCTTCTTTTCTGTTGCCATAAGCTTTATATGCTGGAGTTAAAACAAATCCTTCCTGCAGAGCAGTTCAGTATGGGGAATACTGCTGTAGTCTTTTGTACATCCAGTTACCTGATGTCGTGGGCTCTGCTGATTTGCTTTGCAACGTCATGTACCAAGTTAATTCTTTGTGTTTCTAATTTTCCATAACCTTTATTGTGCAACAGTAAATTGTGTTTAACACTGGGTGTCCTGGCATGTGCCTGTGTAACCATAGTTTGCTGTTAACACCTATGTCTCTGTAACCCTAACTTGACTCCTCCCAGGTGTGTACCTGAGAGTGCTGGTTAAAGATGACTGTAGGGGGAAAAGGACCCAATTTGGTTTAATCCTGCTTTGAACTGAATTAATGCAGTTACCACAAGATGGAGCTCAGCTGGCCTTGCTTTGTAAGCCTCTGCCTTGTCTTCCCTATTTTTGGCCTGTCATCTTGATTTGTGCCTCTTGAGCTTTGTTTGTTGCTAAGGCAGCATTTCTTCTCTCTCCTGGGCCTCCTCGGATGTTCCCTGTGCTGCCTCATTCCTGCCTTTCTCCTGAATTTCTCAGCTAGTTGAGTTTCTGGCCTTCTCCCATTTGCCCAAGCAACCTCAGAGACTTTATCAAGATAATTACAGTTTCCATCAGCTCTTTATCGAGCTTGTCTCCTTTGCTTGCCATTCCCAGTTCTCCAAAGCCCCATCTTTGTGGTGACTGACTTTTCCCCATGGTGTGTTTGAGGTTTTTTTTCTCCCAGCTGTGCCGGTCAGGCTCTTGTGAAGGGGGTGGGCAAAGCACTGTGCCTTCTGTACCCTCCTTTTAGGGCAGGCAGGAGCTATCAAGAGCTACTGTGCTACTACTGGTACACCTTGATTTATCTTCTGAGACCTCCTGAGCTTTGGTAAATCTGTGGGGGGAAAGCATGAGAAGCTTCATGCTTTTGTGTTAAAGGAGGCAATAGAGCTATTTACTTTGGGCAATAGAGATTTACTTGCTGCTTGCTGAAGAAGCAGGTGGTTGGTGTATCAGGTGTGTCAGCCCTCTGAAATCCTGCTCTGAAGAACAGGAGATTACCTTCAAAAGCAAACAAACCACAAACAAACAAAAAAGCACCAAACACTTGAAAGTTCCCTTCAGAAAGTGTCAGATTGAGGAAAATCAGTTGCTTTTAGCAACACCTTTGCAAATGAATGTGCTATTCCTAGGCCTCTAATCTTGGTGGAAGTGTTACAAGGAGCTTCTTCCCAAACTGACTTGGTGTAACTGCAATTGAGATGCAAACAGCAGTAGGATTGTAAGATCTCCCAAAAACTTACCAATACACAGTATGTCCATGGCACAGCAGCACTTTATGAATAAATGTTAGTATGATATGTTGAGCTTCTCATTAATCCCTCAGCCAAGGAGCCTTGTTAGATAAGTTTGATCTATTTCTAGTATGAGTATTCCTACCTCCATCCTTCAATAGTGTGCCTGGCTTGACTTGTCCTAATTTCTGTTAATGTGAATCAGATAAATGAGTTGCAGGTTATAAATGGATCTCATCAAAACAGTGGAAACAAAAGAGCATACATCTGAAACGTTGGCAGGCTTCCTCTGCTACTAATTGCTTTTGGAGGGAAGGGATATGCAAATGACGCTTGCACCATCCACCAAAGGAACACTGGTGCATCTCTTGTTTACAGCTCACAAGTGGAGTATTACAGGAAGAGGACTCTCCCTGTAGAGAGGTTGAGAGGCTCAAGGCAGACTCAGAAGAAATTTAGGAGGAAATATTGTTGAGCTGCTGGAGAGCAATGTCACCTGGGAGGCACTGTCCCATGGCTCATCTGGGGGAGCTGGAGACACAAGCACTGTGTGCTGAAGCAAAGGGAGAGAAGAACTGAACCCGACCTGCTTAAAGTGCCAGCAGATCCCATTAGTGCCTGCTCTGTACTGCAGAGGCCTTGTATTCTGCTGTACAGGGAACTGTTGGGCAATGCCAGGGCCTCACAATTGAAGCACCTATTTCAGGTCTTCCAGGTGTGTTTTCTGTAGGGAGATGTTTGTTTGTGAGAATTTCTCTGTGAATTTACTGGCATGTATGTTTGAATGCCTCACCAAGGTAGGAGCTGAGCAAACCTGTTTAAAACACCTGCACTCTGCAGGTGCACTGCACAGGGCAGTCTGCACTCTGGGCAGGTGAACCCTGTGCACCCTCTGCAGCCACCTTGCTCTGTTTTATTAGATTTGATGTGCTCAAAACTGCTCTGCCAGCTGCTTTCCTGTAGTGCCTGACTCTGCTGATCTGTCTACCTATGTGCCCTCTTTCTCTGAAGTCACAGGGTTCTGCCATTCCCTACCCATTTAACATAATTTTAGGGACTTTTCTGGTAATTATACAGCCTTTTCTTGTGGTCCATATCTCCTCTGAAAGACAGAATTTGTCCTGATGGAAGGAAGGGCAGGAACCCAGCCTCCATTAGTCGCATCAGTAGGTTTAGTGACTCTCTGGTAAGTGGTGAGCTGAGGTTTCTTTTTGACCACACAGAGGAGAGTGGCTGGAATTCCTGGGTTGTGGGAGAAGGTATATCTGGATTACTGGGAAACTCTCTGATTGTGGAATAGAGTGACAGCCTCTGTCTTACACATGTTTGTCTCACTATCCCATGCATTTCAGAGCTGTCTGCGTGGTTCCTGCATTCAGAGCAGAAATCCCCATGTGGTCTTCACATGGAAATGGTGGCTGAGGATCATCCAAGTATGCTCTTTAAAGCAAAAGGGTTTGTGTTGATCCAAACTTGTCACACAGGTGCCTTGTTCATAGATTCTCATGCTCGTGTCTCTCAAGGCACTCTTTCAGCTCATTCAGTACTTCAGGGGTCTAGCACAAAGGTGGGTTACAGCTTCAAAGAGGGGACAGCCTGTGAAGGTGGTAGGTTCCATATGAGGTGCTATCAAAGTCGGCCTTCGAGATGTTTTGACCTCTTGTTTCAGGTCAAGTCCTCACAACCCTTCTGCAGCATCTGACCTCTCCACTTATTCCACCGCCTCCCTGATCAGTAATGAAGAACAGTTTGAAGACTATGGGGAAGGAGATGATGTGGATTTTACTCCCAGTAGCCCATGTCCTGATGATGAGACCAGAACCAACGCCTACTCTGACCTTGGCTCATCTGTATCTTCCAGGTTGCTCCTTATTCATTAACAAACAATTTTTCATTTTTATTCTTCTCTGACCATAGCAGAATTTACACTGGTTAGGTAGACTAACCTTAAGAGCAAAATGTTATCAGTTCATTTCCTGCCCTCTAATTGACAATCTGCATTTAATAATAAGACCTATAGCAAATATGTTGTTTCTGATAACTTCTGTTGGGTTTTGTTGAAATAAATGGGCAAATTTGCTTGGAGAGGTTTCTTTTTATCGCAGGCAATAATTCCACAGTTCAGGGCTAGTATTGGAAGGGATCTGCTGCGAAGGAAACCAAACTTAGCATTATGTACCCACCCTGATACAGGGAAGACTTACGAGAGAGCTGTTTCCATTTAGTGTTCTGATACTACAAATCCTTAGCACTAATCTCTGAGGGGAACTGCTGCAGTATGTTCAAGGGGTTATTTGAAACAAGCATCCTATTGACTTGGAATGTCTTGGGAAACATAAACAAGTAGCTGCTGTCTGTTAGGACGTAGAATTGTCCCAGCAGTGCACTTGCCTTCTGCATGTATCCTCAGTCTCTGCAGCTCTTATGTCCTGTGGCCAAGGCAGGTCCAGATTTCACAGTCCTTCCCCCAAGCAAGGGAATGGGTGAGCAGAGTTGGGAAGAGCTGAGCATGAAGATTCTCTAGGATTAGTCTGCTTGGATCAATAGCACACAGAACTCTTGTCTTCACTGCTAACACAGGACAAGCTCACTGCATCCTTCTGTTCTGCATGCGACCCCCACATGCTCCCTCTGTTTCCAGCATTTCTGCAGTCCAGCCTGGCCACCTCTCTCATGCATACAGAGCCAGACCCCTCTCCACTGCCCCTTCATGGTGATGGCTCATGTCTTTCATCCCCTCTTTCCTCAGGTTTATGCAGCACTCTCCATTCTCATTCGGGGGCTCAGTACACATCATGCCATGATTGCTCTTTTATTTGAGTTTTTCTCTTTATCATGCCAAGAGGTACTGTTATCTCCTCTATAGACCTGTGTCCACTTTTCCCTTCCTCCTCATTCCAGGGTTCCTTTCATCCTACCATCTGAGGGAGTTCAGGTGACTTCTTACCAGAATACTCTGTTTTTCATCTTCCTGCCTTTCTCTTGGAGAGAAGACTCTTCAAGTTGCTGAGTGGAAGATGGGCAAGATGAGAGGGGGACATTGCTGAGGTTGAATATACTCATGTAGCTGCCTTTGCTGTGTGCATCACAGTGGACCCCATATACCTTTTGCTGTTCTTCTGGTCACCCAAACTGATTCTTTCCACTGCCACCCACAAAAAAACATCCACATCCTCTGGAAGGCCTCAGCTCAGACAGGTGGACTTGCCCTAAAAGTAGCATTGGCCATCGTCAGCTCTGACGTAGATGAGCTGTGGTTAGAGATGGTTCTTCAAGTCCCTCATCTGTGATTCTGACACACAGTCACAAGGAAAACCTGTTGTGGGTTGGTTACTACACCAGTAATGTCTCTCCTTTCCTGCAAACAGTGCTGGCCAAACCCCCCGAAAAATGAGACATGTTTATAACAACGAGTTACTGGATGTTTACTGCTCACAGTGCTGCAAAAAGATAAATCTCCTCAACGATTTGGAAGCCAGGCTGAAAAATTTGAAAGCAAACAGGTAAGCAGCCTATTGCACTGCTTTTGGCAATGCCCCCTTGACATGGGACTGGCAAATAGCAGGAGGAGGGAGAGTGAGCTCCTCTCCATCCCGTACCCCATTCCATCTTACACATATGTTGTTAATACAAAACAGTAAGGAACTTGGATATGTAGCCCAAACCAAAATGCTGTTCTTCATCAGCTGTTAAATATTTTTCTGATTTAAGGTGCAGACATCATTACTATACTCAAATATTTTAACCAATGAGCTCTTTGATTGCAGAGTGAGAGTGATATTTCAAGGAATTTTTCCCAGGAAGTGGGATCTGCTGTGCTGCTTAGTGCAGATCTACAGTTAGCTACTGCTTTCTCCAGGTGGGAAGGAGGGATCTCCAGATCCTTGGCTAACGCACATAACCTTACATACACCTCTCCTAAAGCTACTGGTCAGCAGAGGTACTTGGCTCCTATGGGGGTTTTTTTGTGATGTCAAGAGAACTTGGAAAAATGATGAATCCTGTGGCAGAAGTTACTTTTGGAGTTCTGTGCAATTTCAGCCTTTTCCTTACATTTCTCTCTCTGCCACTCCATCACTCCTAAGTTGTGCTGAGCACTTAGAAAGTGCTTCTAACAAATCACCTAGAGATTTTGAAGGGAATTATTTGGTGGGATTTTAGCTCCCCCTAGAAACTGGATGTGAGTCCTGCCTGTCAGCGTAGTCGCAGGGACAGAGCATGCTGCACTCACTGCTGCTTCTCGTGATGCACAGCCGTGTAGAACTTGTCATGAACAATGTTCTGCCCTAGCAAGGAGTCTGCCAACATCCAGACTGTGACCAGCCAGGGCTTTGGGAATTTTCTGAGGGAGGCTGGATATGCCTGACCAAGAGCAAGAGCTGGGTGTGTGCACACAGAGATGTGACATTCTCTTACCGAGAGATGCAGCAGAATGTTTTGATCTGGTTCCAGTGCTGTTGTCTGCAGCAAGGGGTCTTTATTTAGATAGCACCAGTCTCTGGCTGCACAAGGGAACTGTAAAAATGGAAAGACCTCAGTTCCTGTGCTGAACTGGGAAGCATTATGGGGAAGGATAAACTAACTGTTCATAAAATCATCTAAAAACTGGAAATCCAGAATAAATGTCCATCACTAACTTGGTGTCCCTTTTGTGGTGTTTCTAATGTTAGTTTTGCTCTGATTTACACTGACAAATCTCTGCTAAGTATAACAGTATTTTCAAATTGACTTATTAATGATCACAGTAATTTGTGGCTTCACTCATCTTTGCGTTCTTAGTAATTGCAGCTTTTGATTCAGTTGTTAAAGAATCATCTTTTGACTTGGCTAAAAAAGTCTGTTATATTTCATTGTGCAACTAAAATTGAATCAAGTAAGTGTTTAATTCCTGTATCATTCCTTCTGTATCCATGTAGCCCTAACAGGAAAATATCAAGCACAGCTTTTGGAAGGTAAGAGTCTTCAAGTTTTCTATGAATATTTGCGGAAACAGCCATAACAATTCCATAAGTGGGAGTGGGAGACAAAAGTAGGAATAATTTTAGAGATTCAAAAATGTACCAAGATAGGTTTTTAAGGGAAGGGGCCTGTGTTTGGGTATGAATGTTGCAGAATATAGAAGCCCCTGCTACTCTTGCAGCAGGCCCCTGAACTGGAAAGAACTCTGATAAAAACATAGATAGTTTTTGTTTCCTTGTCTGCCCAATGTATTCCTTTGTACTGCTATTCCATCAGTCCAGCTTCTGATTCTTTAACCCTCATAATGTGGGCCTTGCTGCTGTTGCCAAAGTGTGAAGGAAAGCAAGAGCACCCCTTTTAAAATGGATGTACAGGATTGTCATCTTCCTTTGACTGAGTGAACCAACTCTAAGCTGGGGAGGGGTGTAAGGTTCAAGGACATTTTAGATAATCTCCAGTGTTGCATATTCTGACACTATTCTACAGTGGGAACTGCTTGAGATTTCTTTTTTTCTGTTTTTTTTTTTAAGTTCTTACTGCATGAAATTTTCTAGCTTAACTGTACCAACCAATGTGCAGTGGTGACCTTATGTCAAATTTGTAATAAGGCAAATACAATTCAGTGCATAGTGTGAATAAGACTTAAGTATTTTTAAAACTATGTTAATGCTGGTGGCAGATCCTATCAAAAGCAACAAAGAACTCACTCCATAGAACTAATGTCATTGACTGTGCTCAGTATGACTTCATTTAGCTACCAGTCTCTTGTAAGACTTGGGCTTAACCAGTTGTAATTGTCACTGAAATGATTGCACAGATTTTACATCAGATGTTCATACTCTGAAGCCAGACTCTTTGTCCTTCCTCCTCATCAAGCAAAATAATTATCCTTCTGATCTTTCAGACAGCTCTTCCACAACAGTAACTTCAGCAGCAGTAATGGCAGCACAGAAGACTTGTTCAGAGACAGTATAGACTCCTGTGACAATGATATCACTGAAAAGGTGAGAATTGCTGTGCCCTGTGAGTAATGTACCCAACCAAATCCTGCTGGAGCCCTGCATCAGGATCAAGATCTTGCTCAGAATTACCCATGATCTGAAATTTGAAATTCGAAAAATTACCATTATTCAAAATGTCCTTGATGCTCCATTATGATTACTAGTTTGCTTAGCAGTAATGCAAGAACTAAGCAAGCACAGATACAGGCATTGTGTTAGGACTTCTTTATGGTGTATTTGCAGTGTTCACCTTCAAGGAACATTCAGGGTCTGGGGAGCTCAGAATTGTGGAGCTTAATTTTTCTGCTGGTTTGCAGAGAAATTCCCTCCTATTAAAATGGTAGGGTAGCTAAATGCCAGTTAGGAACAGTGAAGGGGTGTTTGAAGAGAGATTCAAACTCAGTTTTTTCCACTTGTCCTTCCAGGTAACGTACCTAGAAAAGAAGGTGACAGAACTGGAGAATGATAGCCTGACAAATGGTGACCTGAAGAGCAAACTAAAACAAGAGAACACACAGCTGGTTCACAGGTAACAAAGCACAGAGCCAGGTCTCTTCACCATGTCAGAGCAAAGCTAGAGCACAGTTGTGGGGAAGGAAAATCTCTACCTCTAGAGCATGATCAAGTCTTCTTCCTTAATGCTGACAGATGAAATAAGGCTTCATCTGAGAAGTCCAGGTGGAATTGGGCTGCCTTGCTGAATTTTCAGCAGGAAGAGGCCTCCATACAAGTGTTTTTGACAGAGATGTTACTGGTTTGTACAGAGAAAACTCTTCTGCTGTGAGAGAGGTTACCCCTGGTGGTTGGGGTTTTTTATCTTGCATGTAGCAAGATCAGAAGGCTGGGTCTTAGTCCCACCTTCTTGAGACTGAAAGAATAATAGATGAACTGATAGTACTTAATTCTGTGTTTATTAGTAAATACGAGAGATCCTGGGAGAGGTTAAATGCCAAAAGAGATGGTGAATTAGAATGAAACAAAGGAGTAGGCAGGGAAGAGAGAGGCAATGAATTTGCTTCTGAAGCTGTTACTGAAATGAGATCTGATTTCCTTAGAGTTCATGAGCTAGAGGAACTATTGAAAGACCAAGAAACATCAGCAGAACAGACTCTGGAAGAAGAGATAAAGAGACATAGAGAAGCTTACAGCAAGTATGAAAAAGAGAAAGGCACCGAAATTGAACTGCTGAATACAAGGTAACAAACATCTTGGTGCCACCCTGAACAGGGCAAAACGTCTTTTCTTCTCTTTTACTTGGCTTGTAAATGTAGGCTGTTCACCAGCAGATAGTGCACAGATGGTGGCAGGTTGGCAGCTCTGTGGAGTGGCTCTGCAGTCACATGTCTAATGCCCAAAAGCTTGGAGGATGCTTTACATTAATGCTTTAATCCACGTGGCCCATGTAGACAGCTTAGCTGGATATTTGGCATGGATTCAAGGAGGGAATTGTGACCAGTTCTAGCAAACATTTGTGCCTGTGTTTGTTTTTTCCAACTAACTTTTTTTCAGCTACCTGTTGTTAGGAGCACAAGAATCTGAGGGTCAGGGGAGCATTTTGGGCCCTAATAATGAACAAGCAATAACTCATGTTAAAAAGTGCTATGATTAGAAAGATTTTCCCTATTTGGTCTTTCTATCAAATGCAAGTGAGATGGCTTTTTAGATCACACTATTTTGCATGTCTGCATTCTTGAAGAGGTATTTGCTGTAAGATTTTTGTTGTTAACACAGGGTTCAGCAACTGGAAGAAGAAAATGGTGATCTGAAAAGCACTGTCACACGGCTGAAATCCCAGACGGAGAGATTGGATGAGGTAACAAAACTCCTGAGTCCATGAGCAATTTAACAGCAGTTTATGTAAGAGCAAACTCTTACAGTGCTTGGCCCAGCTTCTCCAATTTTCCTTCCCTAAACAAGGTTATTAATGGAATTGGAACATTGGTCACCTTTAGAGGCAGGAATGTCCTGAGACACGAGCCAGTGTATGACCAGCTGTGTCTGTAGGTTGATGTTGTGCAGCTGAGGGTGTGTCCTGCTCTTGGCAGCCTGTTCTGAAGTTGCCTGTTCGTTCCAGGAGAGGCAGCGCATGTCTGATAGGTTGGAGGACACCAGTCTGCGACTGAAGGATGAGATGGATTTGTACAAGAGGATGATGGACAAGCTGCGGCAGAACAGGCTGGAATTCAACAAGGAGAGGGAAGCCACGCAGGAGGTAAGTGTGAAGAGGGATCTAAGACCAGGCAGTCACTTATCATCTGCATGGAAGCCCCACTGAGAAGGAATGGGCAGACAGGATGAACACTGAGAATACCACATCCAGTGAAGCTATTGCTGGATGGTGTTTCTGTGGGAAGGGTGCCCACAGAGCAATGAACGCTGCAGGAATATTTAATAAGTGCCTATCCCCGACGCAAAGGGTTTACAGCTCTTTGAGTACTGTGTGCTCTGACGTTTCCTATGCTCTGTTTGCAAGGGAAATGGTGCTTCTTGGGCATGAAGCTTAGCAATCACAGCCACTGCCAGTTCTGGGGCAGTTTAGGGGACTTGTGCTTGCAAAGGGAGAAGAGGAAGAGGCTGTGTTTTTGGACTGTGGCCTCAGGCAGGCTCAGGGAGTGCTTTTCCATGAGTACAGAGGGGGTGTCTGCAGGGAGGGCTGCACAGACAAGGCCTGTTTGCTGCCCACAGCTCATCGAAGACCTGCGGAAGGAACTGGAGCACCTGCAGCTGTACAAGCTGGAATGTGAACGTCCTGGACGTGGGAGAAGCTCTTCCTCCAGCTTGAGTGAATTCAATGCCAAAACCAGAGAGGTGGAAATGGAGCATGAAATAAAACGGCTGAAGCAGGTGAACAGGGGAAGGGCTTCTCAATCCAAATCAAATGTACAGGAATATCTTGAAAAATGCAAGCCCAAGCACCCTGCCTACAGATCTTGTCCCCCCCATCTCACACAAGCACAAGAGCCCCATTGTGCATCTGTGCAGGACTTCTTTGCACTGGTGATATAAATTATGCCCCAGGAAAACTCAGGCAGGGAGGCCTTTTCACTGGAGGTAAGAGTTGCTGTCAGCTGCAGCCTTGCTGTATGTCATCCAAGATACCTGTGATGTTATTTTATTTTTTAAAATTTTTATTTTTAATGAAACCTTGTTGGGAGAATCAAAAACAATGTCTTTTCATCCTTAAATAGGAGAATCAAAAACTTCGTGACCAAAATGATGATCTTAATGGACAGATTCTAAGCCTCAGTCTTTACGAAGCTAAAAACCTCTTTGCAACACAAACAAAAGCCCAGTCACTGGCTGCTGAAATTGATTCTGCATCGAGAGATGAGGTAATGTGCTTTTCTAATCAGGTACTACA
The DNA here is from genome assembly GCA_013401135.1 of Cettia cetti. Classification (NCBI taxonomy): domain Eukaryota; kingdom Metazoa; phylum Chordata; class Aves; order Passeriformes; family Sylviidae; genus Cettia; species Cettia cetti. Next base: position 174,102 of record VZUI01059041.1, read on the forward strand.
TCGAAGATTATGGAATTTTCAAAGTAATTAACTGTCAAGGTTGAGCTATCTGAAGTTGACAAATGAACAACAGAAAATTCTACTTTGCTAGGAGTTCAAGGGTGTTAGAAGATTGCCTTAAATCTAACACTGGTTTGGTATCCTTATAACTCCTATTTTTCTCTCAAAAAAAATTTGGAATTATTAAAATATTAGTGAACTCTTTTACAGTTCAAACATCTTGTATTTGCAGAGTAATGTGAGAGTATGACATTAATTTCATACAAAAATGGCCATTGGTAGTTACTTTAATTTTTACTTTCTGTTCTAGATTTAGTTCTAAGTTACTTCATTAACAGGCTCTCACTTAGATATATATTTGAGCTATACATTCTCTGTAGCAGAGCTTAATTCTTGGCGAAAGTAACTTATGTGCAAATAATAACCTGGTAATGCTTTGAAAGATATTTTGGGAGACCCATTTGTACGTGGGCTGAGTCCAGCTGGTGTAGCTTCCTCAGCTCCAGGACAGATTGTGAGATCAGGCCAATGGATACATGAGAGCTCCCAGGGAAGAAGACAGGTTAGTGGTGAAGGAGATCAAAGGAATGGTTTGTTCTTGATACTCTATCTCTACAGACAGAATTCCCATTTCTTCATCAAGGAAAGTTGTGAGACAGAAAAGTCCTTTTTACCCAGTCTGTACTGGACTGACCTGTCAGCCTTAGCTCCTGGGCAGGCCCATGAAGTGAAGGCCCTTGAATTACATACTTGAGAACTTAATTTCCTGCTGAACCAGAGCACTGTGAAGAAAGGCTGTTTACTTTTCGATCTCTAATTAGGTAAAAGCAAACTGGCTTTTGCTGTTATCAAGAAAAATCTGACTTGTCCCTCTCTGTCTCGTGGCTCTGGCTCATGCAAGGAGTATCCAGCACTCCCCCTTAAAAAAGAGTAAAATGCCTGAAAGCTGTGGCCCAGACTCAGTAAAATCTCACAGACCTGCACAAACTGTTCCCATTGTGCCATTTTTCCTATATGATTAGAACAAAGGTAAGAAGATTCAGAGTGGGACTTCTGTGAAGTCTTAGGAAAATGGACAGGCAAATACATGAGCTTTAGGAGGATCTGGGGCTCTGACCCACCTTGGCAGCTTTCTCAATTTGGCATTAGACATTCAGAGATAAAAAGCAAAGCAGTCTTCATCTTTGAGAGGTTGAGGGATCTTTTACATCCCAGAAATCTGGTGAAACACATGTATTTAATATAGAACATTGAATAGCAAGTGGGTTGTTCTTGTGGAGTTATGTTGTGTCTGTATGGGGTTTTTTTTAGAGTGAGTACGCATATGATCCAGAGGAAGCACATAATTTTCCAGGTGTAAAACACTGAAATATTTGATCTGTTCAGCAGCCTTTCATGCAAACACCTTTAGATTTCAGTAGTAATAAAAAAAATTGAGGATCATGAAGCTCTTGCTCTGAGATGAAGCAGTTGATCCATGATACAGATGCAGGATGGATTGGCATGTTATATAGGGAACCTGTTTCAAGTGACCTGCCAGAAGATCCCTGGAGATGACTGTTCACCACCTTCTTTGCTAGCAAAGATCTGTAACATACAGAATTGTTTCTAATACAGATACAGGGAGGAGCTTGAGTTTGAAAACCTGTCACAAAAGGAATTAGTCATCCTGAGCCGGCATTGGTCTCTCACCTGTCTCAATTTCAGGCTGTTACATAAACCACTGAAAATATTTCAGGAATAACTTGGAAATGTTGTGTTTTAGCTCATGGAAGCCCTCAAAGAACAGGAAGAGATAAATTACAGATTGCGGCAGTATATGGACAAGATAATTTTGGCAATCCTGGACCACAATCCATCTATCTTGGAAATAAAGAATTGAAGAGAATATGAGAAGGAAAGGAAAAGCAGCAACTGCCTGATATTTCTGCACATGCCACTGGATCTAAGCAGCACTCTGATACTGTAAATGAATCTATAAATATATATACACACTAGGTGTGAGTGTGGGTGCGCGGGTGTGTTTATATGATGTTTGGTACACTGTTATTTGTCATTGAATTGGCTTGGTTAGACTTTTTCCATGCACTTTCAATACCTGTGATGAGATGGATACTGTATATTAATGTAATAACAATATAACTGGATCATGTTGTTTTAGATACTGGACAAAATGACTCTACCTCTAGTTGTAAAGGTAAAAAAGACAATGGAAACATATGGATGTGGCCCTAACTTTAGGAGCAAGAATTTTTTTCTTCGTTCTTCCAGGAATTTGGGTACCACAAACCAATTGACATACCCAGGTTCAGTTCCTGACTGGTGCTGACTGTGTAATTTCCTATTTGATTTCGTTTTAGTACTTAAACCACACATCAGATTAAAACAAAACAGAAACACAACAAAAAACAAACTTTGGGAAAAGACACAAAGTAAATTGGAAGAAAAGGAAGATATTGCAGAACTTTTGCTGTTTATGAAAAATCACCATCCACTTGTTTGCCACTGTCAGCACGAAGTGTTTTTGATGTAAGATCACTTTGGAGGCTGCTTTGGGATGCTCTGAGCCTGCTCTCTAGCGTGTGTGCATGTGTGTTTTTTATGCCTGGGTCCCTGTAGCATTGAGGCAAAGAGCTTTTCAAATCTGTTCCCCTATTTTCAGGGGTTTATCATGGGCCATTAAGATGAATTCTGGGATTCTGCCCCTTCCCCTCACCCTGATTTTAAAGATTTCACTGAAGGAACACATTCCGGTTCTTACCAAAAAAAACCCCAAAACAGAACAACGACAACAAAAAATTTGCATGAAATATCTCACTTCAGGGGAGGAGGAGGACCAGCCCTCGACATGACATGCTGAGTTGCTTTCCCTCCCCCAACAGCTGCACTCCTCTGAGCATGGCATTTTTTGGGCAGGCTGTGCAGGCTGTTTCCTGGCACAGCAGTGGAGGACAGTCTGATACGGAGTGGCATTTACCTATATAGGACAGGAAAAAGAAAAAGAGCTTCATCTTGCAGGAGTTGCCAGTCCAGACTGAGCACGCATGTGCATATCTGAAGCTCTGAGTAGGGAACACATCTCAATTTACATGAGCACTTGTGCAGGTGCTTAACTTTAGATGTGTGCTGCATCTGCTCATGGGTGTCAGTGGGACAGAACATTAAGCTTTAAAGTTGAGCGTGTGCTTAAATGCTGCCTTAAATAGGGATGACTTCAACATGTGCCTGTGTTCTCCAGAGCTGCATCTGTACTGTAGGGCTAGGGCGTTTTTAATTAATAATGTAGCTTATATAAGGAGCTTATGGAATTGTTTGGGTAGTTGAATGCTAAAAACAAATTTTATTCCATGCACTTTTTTTAAAAGTAAAAGTTTCACACTTTTGATTCACACCAACTGGCACAGAAAAATCGGCCAGAGTATCTGGCTTTTCCCAGTGCATAGAGACATTTAGTCTGTTGAATACACTCCCCAGAAGAATGTTACAGTAGCAATGACTGTGCTTTTCTGTGTATTTCTTGCTGTTGGCAGTGTCTTGCCCCTAGTATTCTCTCGATGTATCTTGGTGTGTATATGTGATGCATCTTTCCTGAATTTGAATACATAAAACTGTATTCAGTTATGGATGTAAATATATACTTTTTTTTCTGCAATCTCTGTGCTCTTGCCTTCAGTAATGTGTTACTGGAGTGATGGGAAGCAAGGGACATACTGAAATCAGTCTTTTTTGAAGGCAAGAAAATAAAAACAGCTTGTTTCTATGTATCTGCATGGGCAGGTGTAGAGTAAGTGGAAAGAGAAAGGGACCAGAGGAATGACTGAGGGACACAACATCCCAGTTCAGAAAGGTCTGCAGTGCTCTGGGAGTAATGGGACAGTGTGGTTCAAACAGTGATGTCACAGGGCTGGGTTCCTGAGGCTCTGGGGTAATGTGGAAGAAAGGATTTAAAGGCCACCCCTTTGCCACCCAGGAACGGTGGAAGATGTAACACTGCATCAGCTTCTGTTTGTGCAGAAGTAGTGGAACCCCATGAAAACCCCACACATCCCCCTTTCCCACCTGCTGCTTCTTCTGGATGTGCCACCCAGAAGGTGGGAGAGGAACAGTTCAGCCAGCTCAGTGCTTCCTGCCTGCAGGACTCCTCACTTGCTCTTTAGTGATGGCATTTCCCTCTGCCTGGTGCTTCTGTGGGTAGTGGCAGGGACTTGACTCTTTTTGTAGGCCACAGAGAACTCTTCCACACTGTCAGGGAGCTGTTGCAAATGTGCTGTGATAAGCAGGGCTGGGTGACCAGCAACCCTGCTTCTGGAGTTCACTGTTTGGGAAGTTGCACAGCTGTCCTGCTCTCATGCAGTGGATTTCAGTAAGAGTGAAGCTGTTGCAGCTTAGGCTGGTGACAGTGTTTTCCCCTAATTATTTTTAAGTAAACTGGGCTCGGCTTCAAAATTTCAATGATCTAAATAAAGCCCATTCCCATTAGGGTGGAACATCAGCAAATGTTGAGGACTGTTTCACTGAAAGCAAAGCCTGTGGACTTGAACAGAAGACATGACTGTAGTGATAGCCTAGTTTTTGTGCAGATAATTATATGTAGGAGGTGAATAGTCACTAGTAGTGACAAATAGTCACTGAATCTGGCTGATATCCTGAAAGGGATATTCTAGCCAAGGGTACCCAGCAGCAGAAATTTCTTAAAACTTGCAGCACTTCTTGTTCAGCTCTGTACCCAGCTGTGTTAGTATTTAGAAGCTCTTCCTCGCTCCAGTGTTTGCATTTGAAGAGATGTCTTACCACCATGTTGGTGGTGTTTGTAGCTGTGTTTTATTGTGTAAAGGAGGTATCCTTCTGCTCCTGTGGGGCCCTTGGTGTCATACTGCCATCTGTTACTGTGGAAATCATACCCATATACTTGCTATGTTTGACAAATAATATGAGTTGGAGGTAGGAGAGGCATTTTACTGGCAGATATATTTTCCTCTAAGGTATCCACCTCTAAAAATACTAATTAGCAATTGCGTTCTTAGACTGAGTAACTACAGATTTTAGACTAACTTGTCTTGCACCTCAAGCCCTGGAGAACCATTTTATCCCAGAAGTCATCGTGTTTTATGACATCCAGGTCATTTTTGGTAATAAGAGATCCCTTGATGGCTCACTGGGGCAGGGAAAAGAGTAATCTGATGAAAGTGTTGCAGAGAGTGCGTATTTTGATCAAGTGTCAGACAGACAGCTCCCGGGTGTACCTGGAGGGGCCGTCCCGGGAGCAGCACCGCCAGCTTTGGCCCTGAGGAACCAGGACACTGCTGGGACACCTCTGGCTGTCACTGGGAGCCGGGGCCTGTCACAGGAGCCCGGTGTGCAGACCAGAGGAGACCCTCAAGCTGCTGTGGGCTCAGGCCAGGACTCAGCACGTTCCCATGGCTGGCAGAACAGGCTCTGTGGGAGCCTGTGGAGGACACACCCAGGGCCTGCTCGACTGACACTGAGGTACAGACAGGAGATGTTGCAAATAGGGAGACACTAATTTTGCTGTCTGTTCTCTGATAAATTTCTTACTTCTTTGCTGTGGTTGTCCTTTGTGTTCTCAGGCTGGCCAAGAAAGTACAGCCTGCCTCACTCAGTGTTACTGTAGGTGGAACAAGGGCCTTCCTTCCCTGAGTAAATTACTTCTGACACAGAAATGTGGCATCATCACCTTCTAGCAATACATAAATGCAGTAAACACTCCTGTGTCAAACCCACGGTTCTATTGAACCCTTGGGGATGCAAACACAGTCCCAGGTGCTGTATCTTGATCTTTTCCTTGGTTCATTTGACCTTAGGTTCTGGAAAGCTAAATGATATTCTGGTCAAACCTGTTGCAAATCACTACAGGTATTTCTGGACAGTGGAAAAAAAAAGACTGACTGGCTTTTGGCTAGAAGCTGCCCTTGGTGAGGGCAAGTCCCACACAAAGTACTGCAGAAAAATTACCTCTTTCAAAACTTGCACTTAAAGGGTACCTGAAATGTAGTCTCTCAAGTTTTTTCTGGTATTGGCTGCTTCTCTCCAGACTTCAGTCTTCAGCTGCTGCCTGGTTCTGATTTCAGAATGATGCTGATTAAAAACTGCTTTGACATCAAAAGATGACTTTTCAGCTTTTTGAATATCTTCTATTTAAGACTGAAGCTGTTTGAGAATTTGTCTTGAAGTGCAACATTGATGAACAGTAACCATCCCATCTATTTTTAAGGGATTTTTAATGTGCAAATATGTAGGACGTTTAAAAAAAAAAACAAAAAAAACCAAACAAACAAAAAAAAAACCAACCCAGCATCTAATGCACTTTTGTTGCCAACTTTCCTTTCATGGTCTTTGGGAAAAATTCAGATATTTCTCAGCCAGCTCTGTAGGGATTTGAACACAGCATTATTAATTCTCAAAGATGTGTATCAACAAATATTTTGCTGTCTGAGTGCAGCAATGCTCCATTTACTTTGGTAGAACTGCATTGCTCTCCAGAGAGGATCTAGACCAACAGTATTTAGGCTCCCTAATCTGGTTTGTAAATGAGGGCTTGGAAGCTGATACATAAACACACATTGTGGGCTGCTACACGAGGCACTGCTCAGTGGTCTGTGTATCATAGTGCCCATGACATGTGATGAGTCTAAGAACTAGAATTTACAAATAAAAGAATGCTTTTTTTACATTTTTTAATGGTAGTGAATATACAGTGGTTTTCTCTTAAAACAAATACTGTATGGTGTGGTCTGAGGGATTTTTTTCCAAGGAAGGAAGGAAGTAGCAGCTGATCAAACACTTGCCAAATCAGTGGCTTGGCTTATACTGATTTAAGTGAAAACTTGACTCAGATTTTAGCTGAGCAGTTCCTGGTGTAAGTTGCAAACTCGTATTCTTATGAAGTAATTTGTTACTCAAGAAACATTGTCAAGAAGTCATGACAGGTGATGTAACACAGCTGGTTGATTTTAAAGGACATACTTCCACAGTTTTGACATCTTGTTCCTTTGCATCTCAGTATTTTTGAATTAAAATATTGATCCTAGGAGCAGTTTGCTGTTAAATCATGCTTGGGTTTCTAGTTAATGAAACTCTGCATGTACCTTTAGAGTTTGCTGAGGATTGCAGTCGGTGTTGGGTCTGAATCCTGTCATTCTGCATAATGCACTGGGACTTGCTCTGATGTAGAAGAGAGTTGTTTCTTTCTAGGAACTCTTCCTCAGTGTTCTGTTGATCTTGGTCTTGTTCCCAGCCACTTTCAGGTGTATGCATGCCTTGGGGCATCACTTTGAGCAGATGGGAGAGACAAATTCAATATTCTTGGCTTCAGTGTGACTTTAGCTACCAAGGCAATAATTTCATTCCTGTCTTTATACCAGGCCAGTCCTGTCCTTGCCTTTTTTGTGGTCATGAAAACTGGTTGTGTCCCATGTACATGACAGAACATTGCAGCTGATTCTCATGGTACACAAGCAGGTAGGCTCAGTAAACCTGAAGGTGATCCAGGTGGGGGAATCCCTGGGATGTGCCTCACTTCTGTCCAGGTGTCCCACTGCACACTCTCCTGACACACTCTGGGAGGCTCAGGCCTGCAGCTCAGCACGGCCAGCACATCACAGAGGTCACAGCAGCAGCCTGTGAGGATCTGCAGGCAAAATCTGCAGGCAGGGCCACACTACCATAGCTTGCCACAGTGTGGAGCCAGCTGACAGGGCTCCTGGTGTTCTCTGCACTCTGGATTTCAGCTTGCTGGCTTCAGTCTGGGGCTTTTGTTCAACTGCAAGAGTAGTACCTGGTCAAACTTACTGTTAGATTAGTTTTTACTTGAACTTTAAAGCTAATAAAAACATTAATAAACATGGGCTTCTACAGTGTAATTTGGACACCTAGCCTTGGAATGGAGATGCTGTGAGTGGAGCAGCTGTTACACCTGAGTTGTCAGCTTAGCTGTCACTGCTCTGGGCACAGTGACACGCTGGAAACCCCTCAGAGCCGCTGTGCCCCAGTGAGGGGTGACTGTTCTGGGGGACAGATCTGTGCAGATGGTAAGGGGGGGCTGCAGACACTCCTCCTCCCAGTGATGATCTTACACTCCACAGCATCAGCCCTGTTTTATTTACTACCTTATCCATAGCTAAATTATTCTGGCTTTGGAGAAAGGACATGAGAAGGAGAACCAAGAATTTAGTATCCTGTGAACACTTCAGTACACTACAGGGCAGTAAATGTTGCACTGATATATATTTAAATACTGAGACATTTTAAGAATTACTGTAAAATCAGTTGTGAGAGCCATTTGTTTTTCTTTGTTGCACAGACTAGTCATGTTTTTTGCATGGTTACATATTTTAGTACTTGTGCCTTTTTCTTCTCTGTTGTGAGGATACATTTAATTTTCTCATTTTATCATCTGGTTTTGGACACTTTTTATATACACTTCTTGAATCATTTGGTTTCTTGTAATGTACATGTGTATATATAAAATAGATCAGATTTGTATTCATGTGCCTCTGAGATGTAAAAAATACTCATTTTGTACAGGTTTTTTTAGAAGCACTAGTTCATGGTCTAAATTACATAGCAAATGAAATTTAACATAATTAGCAGTTCTTTGTTGTCTTTTAGGAATGTTGTGTCTGATGGTTGGTCTCTTGTAAGGCAATGTCTCACACACTCTGCAGATTTATTGTTTTAGTATTGCTACGAGACCAATTCTATCCACTTGTTGGCTTCAGTTAATTCAGAATAATAAAACAATTAAATGTTACAGTCCTGATTTGGTGATTATAGTTTTTATTTCCATTAAAGCCAATTTGCTTCCTTTTATACCTGAAATGGGCACCAGACCAAAACCTCATTTGAACACATTGCCCATTTCAGGTTAACTTCCATTCTGGGATTATTTTTGTGGGATCAGGCAAGTTATTTACTTTGCCCATTGAAATGGAAAGAGAAATAGCATTACCAATTCATAGACTCCCCATCTTAAGAGTGCCTAAAATGCTTTAGTTACTCCTTCTCTTCCCTCCCTGGCTTCTGTGGCAGTGTTTCCTAAGGACAGACCCTGGATCTGTATGACTGGAGATCTTCCTCTTGCAGATGTGAGAGACAGGGTATCTTGCTCTTCACAATTTGGCAATTGCTGAATAAGCTCCTTCCTTTGGGGTTTGTAGCACAGCACTCTCCCGCAGCATTTGGGAAGCTGTGTAGATGCATTGTGAGCCTGGACATCTGTAACTCTGGCAACCAGGGACCTGGCCCTACAAGTGTCCTTCCCTCCTTCCAGCCTCTTCTTAAGCTGGTGGTTTCATTTCTGGAGTGTTGACCCTGCTCATCTGATGAGATCCTCAAATTGTTCCTTCTCTCACACCTTGTTATCAATACCCCACTCACCAGCCTCCAGACACAGTAAGATAATAAACTGTGGTAAGTCTCAAGGAAAAAATCATCAATACCCCCTAAATCTTCCAAAAAAACCAAAGCTTTTATCTATAAAAGAACATGTTCCACTTTCACAGAGCAGAATATTTTTGACTGAACTTGACACCCATTTCACAGAATATAAAACTGCCTTAGAAGTAAGGAGGTGGTTTTATTTTTTTTTTATTTCAAAGGCTGCTTGGTATGAAAATGAGCAAAGTTCACTTGCTCCATTGTTACTGAAAAAAAGCAGCCAGCGAAAGTGGCATATGACTATTTTTAATCTCATTCTGTAATTTATAACATCAGTGATGTCAGTACTGTTGCAATGTGCCATTATGCTATTTTCTCTGTATTTTCTTAAAATACTTTCTGGGGACAATAAAGTTGTCCTTGCTTCTGTGGATCCTTCAGGTAGCTGTAATGTACAATCCGATATGTAAATAAATCTTTGCTTTCCCTGCATGACTAACACGTTGTCTGTGGTGGGTGACTGATTCAATGTCCCTCCTTACCTTACTCCCTGGTCCACCTCTGTGGAGGTCCATTTCTGTGCTTCATCTAAAGAAGGATTGCCCAATTCTGTTCTCGCCTGCCCAAACACCAGCTTCATTAACTTTGCATAAGTTACACAGATGGCACCAGGGAAGGAGTTTGCTGAACACATTCCTTACCTGACATCCACAGTTGTGTTAAATTTCCTAGCCAAAGCTTCACAGGACCAACCCATTAATCTCTCCACCCACCGCTGCCTTTCTCAACTGATGCGAACTCCATTTGGGAGCTGTTTGCAGCTTTTTGGCTCCAGCTTTTTAATGTAACTTAAATAGAAGTATTTACTGACCCACGTAACTAATAAGCACCTTCTGTGGCTCCTTCCTTGAGGAGCAGTGAGCTCTTTGTGGGGAGGGCCCAGCCTGGAGCTGTGTCCTGCAGGGATCTGGTGCTGGGGCAGTGTGACCTGGCGTGGCCAGCAGTGACCACGCCAGGGCGTGTGCTGAGGGGAGTTCCACACTTGAACCGAAGGCAGCAGCTTCTCCAGGAGAGTCCTGAGGGAAAACTCTTCCATGGGTGGCTCCTGGGAGAGGCTGAGGCTCCCGGGTGTACCTGGAGGGGCCGTCCCGGGAGCAGCACCGCCAGCTTTGGCCCTGAGGAACCAGGACGCTGCTGGGACACCTCTGGCTGTCACTGGGAGCCGGGGCCTGTCACAGGAGCCCGGTGTGCAGACCAGAGGAGACCCTCAAGCTGCTGTGGGCTCAGGCCAGGACTCAGCACATTCCCATGGCTGGCAGAACAGGCTCTGTGGGAGGTGTGATGGTGGAGGACACAGCCAGGGCCTGCTCGACTGACACTGAGGTAATTTTTTCTTTTAATCTCCAGTTTGAGCCACCAGAGCTGCTGGCTTCTTCTCTGGGCTTTATTTTAACTGCTGGAGTCTAAAGAATAACAAGTGAGGAGCAGCTTAGGTTCCAGGCTGCTTTTTGCAAGATCTGGGCGGAGTGAGGGGAGTGTGCCATGGGCAGGTCCCCTCGGGCAGCCAGTCCTGGGTTGGTGTCTGTGGGCACATTGCCCAACAGAGGGGTCCAATGCTCTGGGAAGATGCTGCTGGCAGAGGGGCAGACACTGTCAGCCCAGAGAAATGCTGGATTCTCCTTCCTTGGGAAAAAATGGAGCCTTTTTGTTACATGTTGGGGACACTCCAGGGTGAGGTACCCCCTCAAACAGCCCAGTGCAGTTCCCTGCCCTGTCCTACCTGCCCAGCAGCATCTCAGATGAAACCATTGGGGTTGGCTTGGGAATGTCAGCAAAGCCCAGCCTGACACAGCCACAGGGTGCAGGTGGTTCAGGGATGTGTTTCCACAGGGGTTTAGTGGGTTTGAAGTTTGACTCCTGAAAAGCTGCTGCTCCCACCCCCAGCCTGCAACTCTAGTGTTACCTCGTGTCCTTAGGCTAACAAAATGTGACCATTTTGCACCTGTGTGAAAGACCTTGAAGGGTGTAAAGCCAGGGAACCAAGCCTGTGGCATATTATTTAGAATACAAAGCACAGTTTAAGGTGATAAGATCCTGCCTCCAGCTGGGCTTGGAGCAAGGCAGAAGAGGAAAGGGAATTTTGAAAAGACTTCACTGATCCGTTCAAGCCTTGCAGGGCAAATTTTTTCCTTTCAAAAATATTTTGATGGTCTTCAAGAGATCATACTATACCAAACAACTTTCATTGACTGCCAGTAGTCTCTAAACCTGGTATATGTATTTTAGAGTATCATTCTATTAGGCTGTGAGGTAGCTTTTCTCACACAGGGGACAGATATTTGGGGGATATTTGAGGAATCAGAGCAAAGATACTGTATGAATAATCCATGGAGCAACATACTTCTCATGTTATCTTCTCAGGCTTCCCCATTCCCAGATTCCTTCCAGCAATGAGATGTTGGATATTCAGATTTATAACAGCAGATTCAAAGAAAACTCCCTACTGTGTATGCTAAACCACTTCACCAGAGAGACAGGGAGCAGTTTTGTTCCCAAATCTCAGCAGCTCAGTCCACTGTGCTGTTCCACTGACCTACTTGTGAGCAGTTACTTGCTGGTACATGAGAAAGACACAGTGGGAAAGCAAATACTCTGGGGGCAGGAATCATCAACACCACGTTTCACGAAGTCTGTAATAGTTTATTGCAAATTATGCTGTTCTTACTGGGCTGGGGAGATGAAAGACCCTTCGGTCATTTTACAATCAGGAATTAAGTTCGGAACCCCTGGGAGGTGATTGTTGCCGTGCTCTGATCATTTGGGGGAAAAGGTGGATTTGGAGGCAGACAGAGGCTAACTGGGGTAGTAGCAGAGTAGGAAATAGAGTGCAGTTCTGACTCTTGGGAACTTGGGGAGTGACAAGGGAACTGTTACGAAAAGGAAATACATCTCTTGGGAGCACCAAGGGAGTACATCAGCCAGCTCCTGTGGTCTGGCAGTAGGCTCTTATCTGCTCAGGTTGTCTTGGCTGACACGTTTTCTTCAGCATAGAAGTCTCAAAGCCCTGATTTTGATGTTTGCCCTTGCCCTGTTCACTGTTTGTGATGGCCTGTGTTTCAGCGTTGTCCTAGATCTCTGATGGCAGACTGGGATCTGGGATGTGTCACGACACTCTAAATGTCTTTTGACACATGCACTGCATAAGGGACTCTCCTAGCTTGCATAACTCAGGGTGAAATTTGAACTTAGAGCTCTTTTTGGACACAAATAAAGGCTAGAGCATATGACCAGTAAATTGAAGACTGTCCCAGATGTATAACTATAACTATTTGGGTTAATGGTAATTTTAAAATGAGTCTGCAATGATATGTCAGCATGTACTCTGGCATGGTGCTTAAATCTGAATTTCTGTCACACTGAGATCTTTGTGCCTTAGCAGACAGATGATGCAGTTTGTATTTTGATGTGATAGTGTGTAACAGGGGTTATGACTCAAGTACAAACTGTTGCTGAAAAGACAGAGAGGAGCTGGGCTGTGGCACCAACATTACCCAGAGGTAATGGAATTCAGCTGCTGAAATGCTGTGCTTGCTCTCTCCCTGCTATACTGAAGAAAATTGCTGGTTGTGTTTTGTGAAACACTGTCTCTCTTGGCTACTCTGTGGCTTTTCTTAACGTGCTCCAGCTTTTATTTAAAACCTGATGGGTCACCAGCAGGGCTGCTCTCAGACCTTCAGGAATCCTCTGGTCATCCTGAGCACTTGGCCCATGTGACAGAGAAAAAAACCCTGACCAAGCCTGTCCCTTAGCTCTGGCTGTGCACAGCAATGAATGGGAGGATGCCCTGAAGAAAAGCATCACAGCAGAGGGGTTTGCTTTCATTCTTGGAAATACTGTGTAAATCTGGATTAAAGGTGCAGCCCTGAAGCCCCCTTTCAGTGACCCCATTCCAGGAAGCAGCATGGGCACAGCAGAGCTTCCCTGCAACAAGAAAACAGCTGGGCTCTTCTCGTCACTCTGCCAGAGCTGGGGAAGAAGGGGGAGGCTTGCCAGGCCTGTCCTGTGCACAGGGATGTGGTTCCACACTTGCTGCCTGAAATGCAAAGTCCAGGGCCACAGAGGGGGCAGGATGTGGCTGAAAAAATCTGCCACCCCAGCAGCTCTTGCCATCCTGCTGTTTTCAGACTTTGAATGTCGCTGGGATGCCGACTTCCCAAGTGACTGTAGCCTCAAAAAGTAAACCTTACTTTTTTTGATATATTTGGTGCAGTATTTATATGAAGACCTAAAAATGGGACCCTCAGGAAAGCAACTGTTTCTCTCCGGAATGAGTTGATCAGGCCTCACATTGTTGGTTTATTTGAGCAAGGAGCACACTGAACGCAGGATACATCCCTGTAATAAAGGTTGTGTAACTCAGATTTGATTCAGCAGAGAGTGGGGCCTGGTTACAAACTCATAGCATGAAGTAAAATACTGATTCTACTATGTCAGGTTCTAACTGTGCCTGGATTTTTTTGGGGTTTTTGTTTGTTTGGTTTGCCTTGTAGTTTACAGGAGTATGTAAGCCAAAAAAATACCAGATTACCTTCTGCTGCCCAATATTGGTTCAAAACAAGAAGCCAGGATGAAAAATTTCAATGCAAAGCTAAATAATAGTTCAAAACCACAACCTTCAAACTCTTCCCTCCTGCCCTACAGCTAGTGGCGATAAAAATGAGAGCTGATTCATTTCTTGGGTTTTAACTAAGTGTTGGGTATAAGACTATTTGGTTGCTGGATACCCAAGGAGGAGGAAATATTAATAATGCAGTATTGTATTTATGATTTATGCTATTATGATTTGACTATGAAAACAGAACATAATGGGTTTGAAGAAAAACGTGAAAATTTAGTTTGAATATGAGGAAATACAGACTGCCTGATAGTGTTCCAAGGGAAGGGGTGGAAACGCTGCTGTTTGGCCTCGGGGAGTCGGGAGGCAGCGGGTGGCAGTGCCAGAATGGAACTGCGCCGTGCCGGGACAGTCCCCGCCGTGCCCGGGAGATGTGTTCCACCGGGCCGCTGCCACTCGGCGTCAGCGGGCAGGGCTGGCTCCTGCCCCGGGGGATCCTCCCCGGCCCGAACCGGGAGCAGGTGCCGGGGTCCTGCCGAGCGACAGCGCTCGCAGTGTGAGCTTGGCAGGACTTTTCTCCTTCCCAACAGCTGCCGTTCCTTTCCTGAGGCAGCCCTGTGATTTCGCAGAAATGCACCGCGTTCCTCTGCCGTGAGAAACACAAGGGAGGAAGGAAAGCAGAGCTTCACCGGGGATTCCGCGCGTGTCGGAGCAGCGGCGCTCGGGAACATCGGGGGCACGGCGGAGGTGGCGGCAGCGGGAAGCGCTTTCCCAGCAGCTCGGCTGCAAGGACACGAGGCAGAGGATGCCGAGCTCTGCAGGCGGGGCAGGGCCAGCCCGCGCTCCCGTTCCCGGCGCTCCGCCCCCGTCCGCACGTGCCCGCGGGAGCTCCCGCAGGGCGCAGCCGCCCCGCCCCGCCTCGTTCCGTCCCGCCCCGATGCCACCGCCCCGGGCCGCCCTCCCGGCCCGTCCCGTCCTGTCGTGTGCCGCACGGTCCCGTTCCCTCCCGGCCTGGCCCGGCCCGCCCGCGCCGCTCGCTGCCTTCCACTGGCGGCGCACGGGTGCAGCCAGCCCGTCGGGCGCGGTGGCCAAGTGGTAAGGCGTCGGTCTCGTAAACCGAAGATCGCGGGTTCGAACCCCGTCCGTGCCTGCCGAGGCAGCGCGGTGCGCTGGCAGCCCCGCCGCGGGGAGGCCGCGGACGCCGCCTCGTTTGCGGCTTATTTTTGTCGTCAGTGTCGGAGATCCGGCCCCGGAGCCCCGCGCGGAAGCTGCGGATCACGGGGAAAGGCCCACCATGCGGCCCGCCGGGTGTCTGTCTGAGCCGGAGAACGGTTCGGAGCCCGCGGGTGGCACCGTGCAGCCCGTGGGTGAGCATTCCCCGGAGCCCCGGCCCTGGTGTTCCCCTCAGCACCCCGGATGCAGAAACCCTCTTGCAGAGGACGCTTCTCGGCATTTTGCCTCAGGACCCGTGTCCTGAACTGGGCGAATCACAGCTGAAACAAAGCAGGTGTTTGCGCTGTGATGCTGCAGGGGAAGTCTTGGGTGCGCTCAGGTGTGAAGAACCCTCTCGCTGGTGCTTTTTCTGTAGGTGCTGGGTTTGATGTACTTCTCACAGATAGACAGGCCGAATCCTGGAATAAGCAAGTGCTTAGTGCAGTTAAAATCATTCACTTGGAAAGGTTGGACAAGCTCTGTAAGATCATCGAGCTCAACCATTGACTCAGCGCTGTTCACTGCTAAACCATGTCCTCAACTGCCACATCCACATCTTTTAACTCTTTCAGAGATGGCGATTCCACCACATCTCAGGGCAGCCTGTTCCAAAGTCTTACCACCCTTTCTGTGAGCTTGTACCATTTACACCAGAATTTACCCTGATTACTTGGTTCTTGATCTTTCAGTCTGGAAAGCATGATGTGTGAGGGCATTTCTGCTGCCTCTGTATTACATCACTTTGGTTATTGCAGGCAGCTTCAAATATGTAAAGAGTAGAGTCATTGTATTGCAAAATCAGCAATAGCCAGGTATCTGGGCAGAGCAGAGGAGCCTCTTCCAAATAACTTGCTGTTCCTTTGATGCTTAAGAAAAAGCTGGCTTTGTCTGTTTCCTGTGCCACACTTGGCCTGGACCTGACTGGACAGGCAGCTGTTTGCCTTTCTCAGCAGGGGCTGGAAGTGTGTGTGCATGAGGTGTTTGGAGAGGTCTGTACAAAATGGTTGTGCAGGATGTTATTAGCAAGCCACAAAACAAGCCATAGTACATTTTGATATAAAAAACAGGAAATGCAGTTTAGAACTTGCTTAGAAAAATGCAGACACTATTTTACTTGCAAAATAGAGTGCTGTCAAAATTCCATCACCTTTGTTGGAGGCTTTTGAGGACAAAAGTTCCAGCTTTGAAACACTGTATTTTGATTTACTTTTTTTCCCTACATCATTTCACACTGGAATGTCAAACCAAAATGTTTCTGCTGGTTCAAAAGCCATCTTGCAGCTTTTGCAGAGATTTTCAGAATTCTGTGGGTTTGTTTCTGGTCGAAACCAGTTGTGAAACTGAGGTTCTCCCTGAAGCAGGTTTCCCATCCAGTGAACTGGAGCAGTTGGGTCCTGCCCAAACGTGTGCCACAAATGCAGGACTGTGAACCAGGTATTTTAATAAAGCTCTGGCATCGCTGTTCTCTGTGGCCATAACACATCCAGGCAGCTCACTAGTTGCTTAACTTGAATCTCTGCAGAACTGGAATATGCCCTTCTAGCTCCCGGGTGTCTGTGAGGTAGGTCCTTCACAGGCTCCGTGCTGAATTCCCAGGGAGAGGCCCATGGGAGAGCCTTGTCCCAGGATTGGTGCTGTGCATCTTCACTTCTGGAACAACACAACCAGATCCGTGCTGTTCAGGAGCAGGCAGTTCTGTGTGTCCCATCCTGCACATCCATGTTGTTGTCTTCAGGGCAGGGATGTGTTGGGCAGATCACGTGTTTGCTCACCTCCCAAATTCCCATCTCCTCTTCTTACTCACTCAGGCAATAAATTTGATTTTGGCTTTAATTAATAGCTAAAGTCTTGAAGTGCCAGCCAATGAACGTTAATCAAGACATTTATGATCTGATCATCATGGGTTAGGCTTGGAGTTTTTTGGTGGGTTGAGGAAGGAGTTGTTTATTTTGGACACAAGTCCTGACTGAAAACATAAAAATTTTTAGGTGGCCCTTCTGAGTTGCTTTAAGATCTTTGATTTTTTTCCCAGAAAATACTGAGCTGCCTCCCTCTGAATATAGCACCTCTATGAAATGAGGGGCTGTTAAATGAGGATTAAAATGAGGCCCCTTTTAATTACCTAATAAAAACATGTTACAATTAATGTACTTAAAAGATGTGTTACTGCTGAAAAATCTTTGCCACATTTAAATATAGAATTCCCTGACCTCTCTGGCTTGACAAACCAGTTATTCAGAATCCAGAGATTTTCCTGACTGCTTTAAAATAAGTGCAAAAATTAATCAATTTTAACAGTATTTCTTGTAAACTTTCAATTTTAGTGGTATTTCTGAGTTATGTATTTTATGTATTTTTGAGAGGCTGACAGAAAATGTTTGCTTTTGAAAGGTAAGATGTGAATGGGGACTAAAAATAATGGGGTTTGTTTGGATTATAATAACATTTTCAGCGCTTTGCAACTCTCCTGAGTGTCTGTTGCTTCCTCTCTTAAGTCAAACTTCAGCAACCAAAAACCAGTGTGTTGGGAGCATGGCAGGAGCTGTGTCTGGGTCAGAAATAGCGGTGTGATCATTGCAGAGCCTTGCTTGGACCTTGCTGTGTGGAGCCAGGCAGGGGATTGTCCCAAAGCCTGGGCAGACCTGCTTCTCCATTAATAATGTGTTGGATTGGTTTCCCACCTCTCCTGCTTCCATACGATGGCTGGCACCTTAAAAAAAAAAAGAGGGGGAGGAGGAGAGAGGAAAAAAACATCAGCCACCCAAGCCCTGAAACCTTGACCTTGGAAAGAAAAGGCCTGTGCTGAGTTGTGCAAACAGAGCGTGGTGTGCCAGGGGTGACCAGGCTGAGCCAGCTGGGCCAGGAGCCGGGCACCGTTCCCCTCCCATTGTGGGGGCAGTCCCAGCAGCCCAGACCCCTCTTTGTGAGGTGAACAACAGGACCCGGGGGGAGGATGCTCATGTCCTCAGTCCAAAACCACAGCAAGGTTTCCTGCAGGTTGGACAACTAAACATACAAAATGAAAACATAAAGCTGCCAGTGCCAGAGAGACCACCCCAAACTGGGCAGGAGGCAGCGAGCTCAGATGAGGCAGGAGAACAGTATTTGCAGCGTAGTCTGAGTCCCACATATATGGCAGAGTAAATTAACTCATGAGTAAATAAACCCCAAACTCTGGAAATCTTCACATGGCTACAGCAATGTGATTCCCATTTCCATTATGCCTGGAATTTAATGGACTGCTGAAGTTTGACCAAAACGCATTTCTTGTGTCAAAATGAAAAATTACAGATCAAAAGGGTGACTTTGCAGACAAACATATCGATCTAAAGCCTGGGTGACACAGACTTCCTGGAAGAGTGCCCAGAAGCATGTCTGTGTTTAAAGTCAAATGGCTGTAGCCTTTTACCACTGATGAATAAAAAATGTTTTTGTCTGCATGCCGAAGGCTCCAGCAGAAACAGAAATGACTCGATTTGTTCTGCCAGAGGAGCAGGTACATGTTTGTGAATAGTAATCCATTGAATGCTGCAGAATTCAGTAATTTTAAAAATGACAGTGAGATGGGAAATAAGAAAAATTTTCCCCCCTTGAAAACTCTGTTTGTAGCACTACAGGAAAGGCAAAGTGAGAATCCTTATTCTTTGTTCAAGGGGCAGAGTTGCTGATGTCCCCCTCTCCAGAAATGTGAGGGGAGCAGTTGTGAAGTTGCCCTGTGAGGAACCAGGTGTATTCTTGCTTTGGTACAGGAGTAGCAACTCTTACACAGGTCCCCAAGGTTGCTACTGTCATCTGTAATTAGATATTAATGGACAGGTCAGGGTGTTCCCACCTGACCAGGATGGATGGAGGGCCCAGCACAGCAATGCTGCTGCTCCTCAGGGGTACCAGTGGGAATGACAGCTGCAGGATTTTGTGAATGAGCTCCAAGGACACCCAAGAGAGGGAGTGGGAATCCTCACTGCCGTGCTGGTGTATGCAGAGCAGCAGTCAGCTTCCAAAGAGAACATGTGAAACAAATTTTAGACTAAAAAAGTAGTGCTGAATGGCAGCTACTGCTTCTGGGGAACCCAGAAAATGCCAGCTGACACTCCAGGCAGTGTGTCTCAAATGAGCTGCAATTATGCAGGGAAGGAGGAGCAAAATGGGTGGATAGGAGATTACTAATCCCTTCTTCATAGCCTGTTTAACCTCAGCAGCACAGGGCCTGCTGCTCACAGAAGCCCTGCTGTTCTCCCTGACTCCCTCTCAGGTACTTTCTCATGTTCCTGGCTGTAAACTATACAAAAAAAATTTAAAAGAGTATCAGAGCCTAGACCTGGAAAGTTTGTGTGCAGGGTTCTCCTTATCTGTGTACACCCCTGCCTTTACCACTGAATGAAGTTCACTGCAGTGAGCAAGCTGTTGCAGGATGAAGAGCAGTAACTTGAGTATAGATTTTATTGTGATGATCTTTCTGTAAATTGGAAAAAAATTCTATTTGAGCTGATGAAATGATTTGTTTGTAAATGCAGTGCCATGGGAGCAGAGTCAGGTGTTGGATTAATATAGCAATAGGACAAGAGGAAATGGCCTCAAGTTGCACCAGGGAGAGCTTAGATTGGATAGTAGGAAAAATTTCTTCACCGAAAGGATGCCAAGCCTTGGAAAGAGCTGCCCAGGGAAGTGGTTGAGTCACCCTCCCTGAAGGGATTTAAAAGATGTGTTGCTTAGGGACATGGCTTAGTGGTGGACTTAACAGTGCTGGGTTAATGTTGGACTGAAAGGTCTTTTCCAACCTAAGCAATTCTCTGAATCTCATGGAGACGAATTGCCTTTACATTCTGCACAGTACAGCTGCACAGGCCTGGTGATTACAGTGACAAAGCCAGGCTCAGAGGCCAGCCTGAGATACCAGGTCAGTGCAAAAGTTTCAGCAGCAAACAGGACAAGAGACAAAGGGCACACACTGAAGAACAGGAGGTTGCATTTGAACATAAGGAAACCGTTTTCCATGGGAGCAGGACTGGTGCTGGAACAGGTTGTGAAGTCTCCACCCTCGGAGAAATTCAAAAGCCATCCAGACACAGCCCTGGGCAGCGTTCTTTAGGTGACCCTGCTTGAGCAGGGGGTGGGACCAGGTGACCTGCAGAGGTTCAGCGTCGGCTATTCTGTGAAACTCCTTTGCCTCTGAAGTTTTACTGTTTGCTGTGCCTGAAGGACATGGGGCCAACCATCCCCTGCAGTAAGAACAGTGGCTGCCTGAGAGGTGCTCCCTCGGGCTCTGCCTTGCCAGCTCATTTGTGGCAGCTGTGCTTCAAACTAGTGCTGAGTTGGTACAATCACCCAAGTTAAAGAATTTAAATTGTATATGAATTCAAGGCAAGGACAGCCTAATATAGAATGTAATGTTTACTGTCTTTGAAGAAGCTGTAATAAACTTAGCCGGGAAGCTTAAGCAAGAGATGGAGCAATCAGCTGGCCTTGCAAGAATGTCAGAGGGTCCTTGGGAGCCTGAATCTTGTCTGTGCTATTGCTGGGCATTGTGGCCATCAACTGAACCCAGATGGTTACAAGAGTTCGATGGCATTGTGCAGTTTGCACTGTCATAGCCTTACTGGGTCTGTGAGGATTATGCACCTGGATCAGTGGAATCCCTGTCACTAATTTCACAGGGATTGTACCCAAGTTTGAACACAGATTTCATCATAGGAAAAGGAAAGCAGGAGGTATGTGAGGCTCTACTGGTGTAGCTGGGTTTAAAGCCTCATTTCATACTTCCAGAGTATAGATAGGAGGACTCATACTGTGGCAGCATCTTTAATTTTAGGAAAGCATCTTGTACAGTCCTGTGATCACTGTCCCCTCTCAGCAGTCACTGCAATGCATCAATGCCTGTGCAAGACCTGCACAGTGAGAAATGAGCTCCAAGCCTGAGCCTGGTCCCTTTGAGTCCTGCTTGGGCTGAATTCCTGACTCCTGTCCTTTCATCACTCTGGGCCCAACTGAAAGAGTACTTGTGAGCTACCAAATATAGAATATGCACAGCCTATTTCACAAGTGGAACTTGCAAATGCTGGAGTGGATTTCACGGACTGAAGCCCCCCAGGGAGGGAGCATTACAGTAAATAATGTTAGTGCATTTGTTTAATCCCTGGGGATTGTAGAATGTAGGATTAAAGTGGGCTAAGGGGATTTCCCCATTGACAGCTGCTCCACAGTGCACAAACACACACACACAATTTATTTTATGTAACTTGTTCAGGCCCAAAGAATTTAAACTGCATATGGTGCTGACCATTATTTCCACATCTGGTTACACATATCTGTCTCCCCCAGTAATTGTCTTTAATAGACACAACTGGGGATGAGGTAGTTGTACTAAGAAGAGACAGAGCTCTGTGTTTGAACAGGAAACCATTATTTCTGAGCTTAATCATAGATCATTAGTCCTGTGATTTTCTCCTTTCCCCAATATATGCACACATGCTTTGAATACGAAGGCCCAATTTTTGGTAGGGTATTCCTCTTGTATTAATGGTTTGCCAGAGGTTCTTTGGAGAGGCAGAGCCTTGGCCAGTGAGCAGAGAACCAGAGCATGTCTGAGCAGTGACAGGAGGCTCACTGGTGTTACATGGGTGCTCTGAGGTGAACCACCAAGTTCTAGTAAAGATCTCAGAGAAGGGACTGCAGTTTCCTATGCATCCTTAATGAACCTGGCTGCTTGGTGTTCCTGCACAAGTACATGGGGTCAGGCCAGCTCCTTGCAGTACTTCATATTTGCACATTTCTGAACTTTTAGTCACAAACTTGCTACTCCTACTGTTCTGATTGGGGAAAAAATAATAATAATAATAATAATAAAAAAATTCTGACCCTGGTCTCTGGCATGAATTAATATTCTCAGGTGAAGACCAGTGAATTTCATCCTGCACCATCAGTGGATTTCAACTATTTCTATCATTACACTGGGTTCAAGTTAAATGTCTTTGACAATCTAGTCTCTTTCTCAGGAAGGTCAGATGCCAAAATACCAAACTGTTGGCTACAAGCTGTTCTTGCTCACATGCTGCTTAGTTCAACACAAAAGAGTTAAGAATTCGGTGGATCTACTGGCAGAGGAAGGTACTGCATAAGCACAGGCAGGATGGAGAAACACAGGCTCCGGTTATTGCGTGTATTCATTCAGCTGGACCAAGCAGCATCCACGGGGTCCATGTCCCACTCAGCAGCAGGGCAGTCTCCCACCCACACAAGATCCCTCCTGACTTTGGAGGTTTCACACCTGGCTTCCATTTTGTGAGCACCTCTAAAGAAGCTACTGCATCTGGTTTATGGCTCTTGTGAAAATGTTTTCTTTATTTCCAAAGAGGGCTATTTTCAGAAGTGACAGAATCTGTTGTTCCATAGTTATTGTTCTGGGCTATTGCTGGTCAAATGTTATTAATATATTAGCCTTTTGGCTGCCAAAGAGCTTGAAACAAACTGGTTATGTTTATTTTTAGAATTGTGTAAGTTGTGATGCTTTACAACTTGATATACTCGTGATTACATCTGAGCTCTATGTGGAGCTAATCCTCTTCCCAGCTCCCATCCAGGCAGGGAGTGTACTCGTGCATTCCCTGTGCATGGATTCTGCACACCATGAAGGGTAGCCAGCAGGTATTTGTGAGGAGATGAAGTCCTAAGACCTGACCTTCTCAGGTACGGAAGTACCTCCTGCCAAGTGAAGACTTGCCTGAAATATGCCTTATCCTGTTACTACCACAGGGCTGCCAGGGGCCTCAGTGGAAGTGGGAACGGGCTGCCAGCAGCTGAGCACGTCCTGTGGGATCAGGCTCCCTGCAGAAGAGCTCCTGCTGGGCAAAAATGTTGTGTGAAAGTCTTGCTCTGCTCTCAGGAAAAATAAGAGGCGCTTCACATCAGTATGTGTGGGGGCCAGGTCAAGACAAGAGGCAACATGTTTTGAGGCCGCTGAAAATAGCAAATTAAGCAGTTGGTCAGGACATCAGAGAAGCAATGTGCCATCAGCTCAATTAGGGAGGAACTCCATTTCTTGGCTCATGCTCTTCCTTCCATACACATAGGTACATTTTTTGCTGTGAATTTGCTGTGCTCAGAATTGTTCTGTGGTGTTTTCAAGCAGCTACATGATAGAGACTGAGGGAAAAAAGTATTTAAAAAAAGAAAAAAATGGGAGTATGAGGTTGGCAGATGTAACTTGCATCCTGTAAGAGCAGCAGTCTCTTATTTCCTACAAGCTGTTGAGATCTTTTCTTGTTCAACCCGAGTGATTTCTACAGCATCTATTCCCTTCACCAGTGAAAAGGTTAGTGTCTTTTACACCTTTTTGGGAAGTTTTAATTACTACTGTACTCTCTAGGCATCATCTTTGCAGAACCCTTCCAGATGGTCAAGAAATTCTGAATTTCTCTACCTTCTGCCAGAATGTCATATTTTCAAAAGGCTCATAGAGCTCTGTCCCTCTTCCAACCTTTTCGCCCATGGTCCATGATTCACTTTGCATTCTACTATCAGTTTTAAACAACATGTTCCTTGGCTCCACACATTCATCAGGCTTCCAGCCAAGGAACACATTCTTCTGTGTAGAGGATGGCTTCACAGTGTTGATCGACAGCAGTTCCATGGCAGATCAGTTCAAGTTCTCTGGCATTCTATCCACATAGATCAGGTAGAGTCAATTGCCACATCCATAACAATGCTGCCTTGTCTTCAGTATAGATACAGGAAAAAAATGTGGTGTAGATGACAGAGAGGTGCATTGGGTGCAGAACCCAAAGATTTAAAAGATGAGGTCACTGGCTGTTAGCTTTGATTTTTTTCATGCATGAGCACACAATTATATAATGCATAACACAAAATTACTACATGCATGAAGGCACAATAATGTCATGCATGAACACACAATTACCTCATGCATGAGCACACAATTATTTAATGCATGAACACACTATTACCTCATGCATGGACACACAATTACATCACACATGAACACACAATTACATAATGCATGAGCACAGAAGTCATCCCAAAAGAAGCGAAAAACTTTTCAGGTCCTTGTAGCATTTTCTTAAAACGCATTTACAACTGAATGTATTGTAATGAAACTACACAATCTGTCTATACACAGTACAGCTGTGCTTTGTGCCCAGGTTTTCTCGGTCACAGAGGTGTACTCACCCAGCTTTACTGCCGATGTAAATGAAGAGACTTGGCACACATGGAAGGGTAGAGTGTGTCGTCTGACATGCCTGTGACACAGACAAGGTGTCCATGCCCACTTCAAAGTGTGCAGGGGAAGGCTGGACATAGAGGGAGCAGTGCAGGGAACTGCACAGGGAGATGTGTGAGGAGTGCACAGGTAGCGTGCAGGGTATGTGTGAGGAACAGCGCAGGGAGGTGTCCGGGGAGACGTGTGGGGAGATATACAGGGAGCACAGTAGGGAGATGCCGGCTGCGAGCAGCTTCGGAGCGTGCGGGGTGCGGAGTGGGTGTCGCCGCCGGGCGATGCCGGGGTGTCCGCAGGCTTTGTCCCCCCAGGGCCCGTTCGTCCCTCGCCCCGCTCCGCGCAGTGCCGGGAGCGGCCGGCAGGGGGCGCGCCGCGCCCTCGGTGCGCGGGGCCGCGGGGCTGCCCCGGCGGGAGGAGCGCTGGGAAGGGCGGGAGCGGCCGGGGCTG